>JAAGNO010027531.1:0-13981 GCA_033439905.1 Ceryle rudis
GAGCCGGCTGCACACTCTTCCTCCTCCCCCTCTTCTGCGAGCCCCCTTGCCCGGGTGCAGTCCGTGCCCGTTAGTAGGCAGCGAGCTGTCGCCTTGCCTCTGAAGCAGGGTTAGGCCGGGCTTTGCCTCTGCTTCTCTGGACTTTGAGAGAGGGACGAACGGGGGTTTTGCTCCCTATTGCAGTTGGGTACGTACGGTTCAGGTGACACTGTCACCTAAACAAACAACGGCCAAATACAGCTATAGCTAGGTATATGTTTAGTTAGATATCTAATCAGTTTACCTACAAGAGCTGTCCTTGAGTAACCTGCAGGCAATTCTATATATACGCCATTCATTTGCCATTGACATGTTTGTTTTTCTCAATTCTGGCTCAGAAATAGGCTCACCGGCAAACTACTGTCAGAAAACAGAATAAAGGCAAAAAGGTCTTAGCTTTCAGCTAGAGTTATTTTAGCTCCTATGTATATATATAAAAAAATAAACTACATTGGATAAGTTATTTTAGAACAACCTCTGTTGTCCTGCCTTAAGTAAACCTTTCCTTTGAGTAGCAGGGTCTTGAAAGTATGTTTAATAGTTCTCTATCAGTGGGATAATTCATGAACAAATAAACCTCAGTGTTGCATAGTTCACCCCTACAGGCAGTTTTAGGTCAAAAAGTCCTATCAAAGTAATCTTTCAACTCAATACTGAACTTTCTTCATTACAAAAAAAGTCCATAAAGAACAAGTGTATGTCCCAAAATGAATGTTTTAATAACCTGCTCAGTAATAAGTGGTTAATAGTTTGGGTTGCTAGCATTCCCATTCTCTAGTGGTCTAAGCCACCGAGCCAGATAGTTCCACAAATCATGAACACTTCTTGCTAAGTATTGCATCATTGCAGAGGTGATATAAACAGGGGACACAGTTTATGGACAAGTAAAGGAAATGATAAGTGTTGTGACTTACCACAGCATAATTTCAGAATCTATTCCAGTGTTTGATACATTGCTAATACCTCAACATATGTGAAGATTCTTGTACAGCCCACTCACCCTTTTTACCCTCTTTGTATGTTCTCCTTATGCAATTAAAAAGAAATGAGTTTAATTGTCAGCACCGTAGGCTCATAATAGCATCTGAAAGTCAAGCCCATGTATCTTCCAGGTCATACATCTTCTTCAGCAACAAATTTTGCAGGTCACATTTTTGTACTGTGTGACTCGCAACTTTTGCAAGCTGTCCTGATTTTGTTGTGCTTTTTATTCTGAAATCTTTAGCTTCTGGGACAGATCTTGGCTTCTATTAAGACTGCGGGTTTCAAATCTGTGAAAAAGAAAATTTGCTGATATGACCTCAGGATTATCAGGACTAAAAGCAGAGGTAGACAGAAAAGGGTAACAACTTCAAAGTAATGTTGTAAAGGGAAAACATACTTTACTGTAAATTCAAAACAACAACAGAACTTTTGAAATGTTCTGCAGACACAAGAAGGCAATACTTGGGCTTCTAAGAGGGTTTTTTTACGTGTATGTTTGGCAGCACTGAACACTACAATGGACTAGCTTGCTTGGTGAATGTCTTGACCTGCTCTATTTTTGTGTTTGCGCGGTTTTTGTTTGTTTGTTTGTTTGTTTGTTTTTCCCCAGGGTACCCAGTTAAAACTTTTGTCTTCACATGCCATTTAGTATATATTTCTCTATTTGCTGGCTTAGCATGCTAACCAGACAATTCCTTTCAGTTCACAAAAGCTTTTGTGCACAATAGCTAATTAGTGTTTATCCCATACCTACAATATAGAAAATGTGGTCATTAAAACAAGTTGTGGAGGCTGACATACAAAACAAATAGTTTTGATTGACATGCAGAGTATAATTATCTTTCCTTTGGTTGTGATAGGCTAAAATAGCAGACTGGAATTCAAAAGTTTGTGTCATCGCCACTTGAAGCTTTATGCTTTTTCTGGAGTAAAAACAATCAAACAAAGCACAATTTCCCCCTCTTTCTGTTTTGATTAAATGTGAACAATAAGGAACTATCTGCCTAATAGCAGAAATTAAAACTTTCAACAAGAAATTGCTTTCTTCCTTTTATCAGCACATTGTGATCTTTCCTGATATAGGATGTAATAATCAGCAAAGAACTAGAAAATGCTGTTACCTGGTAACTAGATGCCAGTAAGTATTGCTCAGACTGCAACAAATATTAGTCAGCTGCACCTGAGAAAGCATATATAATTCTGCTCCTGCATCAGTAAGTTCATCCAGCAAAGGTATGAGAGCAAAGGAAAAATAAGAGACTTTAAAATATCAGAAGCAGAAATTGGACTATCAACAGACTCTGATTTACATAAAACTGAAAAATGTTCACCCAACTTGGTTTGATTGCAGTGCACAGTTTTGCAAATCTTAACATACAGCTCACTTTATGATTTTCCTTACAGTTCCCATACTAAAAATTTTTATAACCTGAAAAAAAAAAAAAAAAAAAAAATCACTCATATTAACCCAGGGCTTTTCTAGTTTTTGTATCACAATGACTTCTGACCATTTTTTTTTTTCTTCCAAATTACAAAATATCTTTATGGGGGAATATCTATTGGGGGAATATCCCCAGCCTTTTAACAGAACTGACAAAAAATGCATGTTGGGTTTCTGGAAACACAATCTCAGTATGAAGATATTTAATACCTTCCTTTCACAGTCATAATTTGCAAAAGTCCATTGACCAATTTCTGCCTTCAGTTACAGCTTTTAATTGTCAAATATTAACAAATCGTAGCTCTGGTCTCAGCAGAGTTGATCATAAAAAAAAATCTGAGATTTAAAATAAACAGTTGCAGGCTATTTTTATTTGCTGTGTGTATTTTTAACTGTTAGTGTACATCTGGGGCAGAATTTCAAGATTTTCTCAGAATCTTCCTTTAAAAAAAAAAGGGAGGCTAATATTTGCCTCTAGTCAATTATCTCCAAGGGCTTTTGCTTGAAGAATAAACAAAAAATATTCGAGGGCTTGATATGGAACAACAGCAGCTGACAGCATTACAGTCACATCTGTCCAAACATATTATCTTTGCATTTTGAGACATGTGATTCTATTGTCTTCCAATGCTGATGTGGTTCTTTTAAAGTTTGTTTTATCCTGCAAGTATAAAAAAATAAAAAGTTGTTAAATGAATAATGCCACTGAGAAAGCATAAATTTCTGTCATATAGTTGTTCCTACCACCCAATAACGTAGCATGTTCTTCATGATCTTGGCCACCCACTGCTCTCAAATTTCCCTCAATGTTCCCATCTTCCACATAGCTCCATTGATCTCCCTCCCAGCTGTCTTCCAAATCCCCTACTTTGCTCTATGGCTTCCTGTTTCTCCGATCATTTCTAATGTTACCTCCGGATATGTTCTGAATACTGAATATTTCATCTGCTGCTTCTCTTTTAGAGCCACAGCTCTATCATATACTATTCAGCTGCTATTGAAATCTCTTTGATCACTTAGCTCCACTTTTCTTTGTCAGCAGGTACAGCTCCTATTGCATCACCTACTAAATTCTTTAAAAAATATTATTGCCCTTCTTATATTTATTCTGAGGGAAGATGCTAAACCAAATAGCTTTCGTAAATCTCTCCTAATGCACATCATAACACACCTTTCTCAGCTCTAATCATCATCTAACTAGTGGCACCTTATACAATGCATGATCAATGGAGAGAAAAGAATTTTCAAACTCCTAGTTATATAAATTTAACTGTTCATTGTATGCTTTGTTGTCAAGATATTTTCACATCAACGGCCTAGACTGTTCTTAGCCCCCTGTTTATCTCCATAGTGATGTTTTCTGCTTCTCTAACAGATTTTCTCTTAACTACCATTAACTGAACAACAGAAAATGTCTTTTGATGCTGGGAAACCTGGAAAACTCATCACTATTTTTCCAGTCTGAGCTTTGATGGCTATGTTTCAGTTGCAGTAATCAATCATATCATTATTCTTGTAGTTTTGAGAGGTTACCAAACTTAGGTGTATATGTCACCTCATAATGCTGCAGTTTTCCCAGACAGCTTACAAAGTACCTTTCAGGGTTCTTACATCTGAAAAGGTACTATCTCAGATATGTGGTTTGTCCTGAGTGTGAGTTTTCTGTGATGTAACTAGACAAAATAGTTTCCTGAGAATATTTTTGTAGGTACTGTAGGTACGGCTATGGAGGGAAGGGCCAAACTAGGTGATTTCTTAAGATCCTTTTTAAACCTTATTTTCTGTAATGCTAATATCATTCTAGATTTTCTCTAGAGTTTCTTATGAGTTTCACAATAATATAATTCTTTATCATTTATACTTTTTCCTTGTGCTTATTTGTCAACGCCTCTCTTGGACTGTAAGTGCCAGCTTTTATGTCCACTTTGGAAGTGTTTTGAAGACTGGGTAAGTTAAAACATCTTTTATGATTTGCCTTTTTTTCTTCTGCAGCAAGTGATAAATTGACCTTGACTGACTGTTGAAGTGGCTTCTCATGGTGAACCAGCAGTGGGTTCTTATGAAGAAGAACAAATTCTAAACCTTCAGGAACTCTCATGCATTAAAATCTTGCCCAGACAGCTTTGCTACATGTTTGATTCCTTCTCAAGATCCTTAAGCTTGTCCCAATTAGGAAGCTCCATGTTGAAGGAAGTAATTTACTTAATAGGAAGCAATCTGATTCCCCTTATTTTGTCCAAAGAGTTTAGACTGGGATTCTTCAATTTGTGTTTCCCAGTGAAGTATGAAACATTTAAATTTTGGCACAGAGTTTTAGTTCCTACTACCTGATCATTTCACATTTTCCAGGAAAGAAATCATATGCTGGTTTAATTACTTCCTTTTTTTCCAAGTGTTTACAGAACTTCCAGTTCCTGTAATACCATTTTCTTTAATTCATTTTCACCGTTTTATCCTTTTTGCCATGATTTTGCACTCTTGAAGTCCAAAGGAACAGTAGCTCACAATCTCCATCCTGGAAAACTGTATCTCACTTCTACTACCAGGCCTTTTACCTCTGGTTCTCTCAGTCAATCACCTGTCTCGAGCATCTTCTGTATTACCATTTGCATGAGTTAATAAAGGTAAGACAGCAGACTAATCTTGCAATTAAATATTTCTTTATAAGTCTGTATATAAACAAGATTGCTGTTGCTTTGTAGAACACAAGCTCTAGGGACTGCACTGTTGCAGAAAGAAACATATCAGTGCCAAGCTAAGGTGGAAAGAGAGAGAGCAGATCGCTATATATCATCCATTCAGAGGCAAAAGACCAAAGCTATCCAGAAAACCATTTTCTACCCCTTTAAAAATAGCCTAGTTCAAGATAAAAGATCAAAGATTTCAGTTTCTTTTGCAAGACTAAGTCTTGTGCATTCTGCCTCAGGCTACCTTATTGAGTTTTAGCTTTTCTTCTATGTATCTTGGTTCTAAGTCTGGGCAGCAGTAGGACTCCAGCTTAGCCTGTAAGCCTGTGTGTTTATTCTCCACTCTAATCTTCTACTAAATCAACACATCACCATGCCGTGTCTCAATTCTGTCAAATCACATTTTCCAGAAGAAAACCATTCTGTATGGACATTTTTGGCTGGCAAAAGATAAGGAAAGAGAAGCAAACAAGAGAAGAAAAGAGATCATTATCTGAGACTGCACTCTTTTTCATCATACTTTTACAACCACAGGCATTTGCTTTTGGCTCTAGTCAGAGGTGGAATGTCAGATACCTCTGTGAGATTTGGTGTGACCCAGTATAGCCTTTCTCATGGTGTTATGTTCCTGTGTTCTGACAGCACAGAAATCCAGGGTGTCAAGTCAAACTAAAGAAAAGTCTTCCTGAAAGCAGACAGCCCCTAGTCTATTTTGAAAGTCACAGAGCAGATTGCTGTGATGTCCATGATGCTTATTCTCCTAACATTATTGTAATATTGCTACTTCAAAAACAGGATCATGTATTCAGATCACATAGACTTCCCATCAGCTTTGGGTAAAACTTGCTAAGGGAAGCTTTTAGCACATATCTTCTTGTTTCTCTGGCTGTGGTTATGCAGTGAGACCCAAGAAGACTTCCTTGTTTCCACATCTGAATGAATATTCCAAGTCAGTGCAAGATCTGCATGTAGACCATTAATTATCAACTACCTTTTGTTAAGAAACCCCAGCACACCAAAAGGAAGAAATCTGAAGTACACTGTAAAAGGAAACCAGGACTGAAAGAGAGCCCATCTATTACTGAGTCAAAACTTCCTTTCCCTGTTCTGTTCCTACAGTATAATTGCTATAAATGCTGATAGTTTTTTACAAAATGGGCACAGAATCTTCATATAACACCAGACAAAAATATAAAAAGATTAACAAAGTAGAGCAGAGATAAAAATGAGAAAAAATATTTTCCTGAATCTGAAATTATTAAGGATCCCTACAACTTTGCTATACTCATAAAGAAAAAATATAGAGATACACTAAAATCAAACTAAGTGATTTTCTTTGATATTCATAAAAGTCCTCTGTGGCAGTTTCTTTAAACCTTTTTGCTATATTTGGGAAAAGAAAAAAACCAAACTCAACAGAAAATACTTTTTACCTACCTATGTTTTCTTTCCAATAAACAAGTACTGAGACTTTTTATTGAAATTCTAACTATTTGGCAAAGAGTGAAAATATAGTTTTCACAAATATTTTGAGAGTGTGCTTTATTCAAAAGTGATGTGAGAAATATTTTCTTTACTAGATAAAGACAGGCATGCAAATCAAATTACAACACCAGCATAACAAGTACTGAGAAATAAAAATTACATGAAACATAACAACACTTGGCACCACTGATCCACCATAAATCAATCCACCTTCAAAATGTTTCTTCATGTTGCCTGTCTTCTTATATAATCAGAACAAATGAAAACTAAATCACTAATATTTAGTTCTTTTTGATTTTTCCAGGCTGATTTCAGTGATAGCTTCGTTAGTTATGTTCAGGATTTGACACACTGAGTTTTACTTCTTTCTTACTCCAGGAAGAAATTACAGTGGCTTGTGTTTATTAAAAATAAATTCTTTCATCCCCTATGATCGGGTGCAGACTTAGAATGAAGTAGAAGGAAGGAAAGTGAGAGATCAATATAGAAGCACTGACTGACATGGAACTTGCATTCCTAAATTACATAAAGAAGGAGCTGCCTTTGGCTTGCTAAGACTGCCAGTTGGACTGTTAACCTCCTCAGTGAAAGGGTCACTGACTTGTAAGACATGAAATGTATGTAAAGAACATTTCTATTTTAAAGCACACCTACTTAAGTGTTATTATATCACAATTGCTGTGACACAGATTGTTTTAAAAAAAAAACAAAAAACAACCTGATCAAAAAGAAATAACTAAAAGAGACTTAAAAATACAGCAGCTATTCTCTCACATGGCTTGGCAATTGTACAACTGAGTATAGTTGCTTCACATGTTATAGGTCTCCAAAATTAGAAGGAACTAGAAACTTTAAAGTGTGTATGTGTAAGTTTGACTTTGCAAAAGCTGAAAGCATTGGTCATACAGGTCCAAAAAATCTTTCTATATCAATGCAATCTTGAAGAGATTTTAGATAGTTTATCATGCTAAAAAATCTGAAGATTTTACAGTGACAAAAAAAAAAAAGTTATAAATGGGAAAAACAAAGTATACGTATACAAACCTGCTTCAAACCATCCACACATTACTCTTCACTTCTATTATGAGGCTAAGCAAATAGGAATAAATATTGAAGAAGTTGGTGCATATTTCTTTCTGAAATTATTTTAAAACATCATAAATTTTTCAGTAATTTTGTTTCAGCATAATGGTATGACAATAACAGATCCTAAAAGTGCTACATGGGTTTGTTTTCTGATCTTGCCTTGTATCCTGACTTCAAATTACTTTACTCATGAGGTTCTGCTGTAATATTCTGTAAAGCTTATCAATGAATAAAATTACTCATAAATAAAATAAATAATAATGCATCAGTTGAGGGACTTTATGATTTGAATGAAGGTTAAAGCTGTGCATGAGTATATACTTGTTGCCTTGTGTTCAAGGTCCATTTCCATAAAATCATTCTCCAGGGTTCATGTATTATTTATATCAAAAGAGGTCTCTCTATTTTCAAGTCTTCTTTAAAATATGAAAATCTTTTAGAAATAGTTAAATCTTCTAACTTTTCACTCTGAAGCCCCTATAAGCTTGTTTCCTGTTTCCTGTTCATCCTTATGGAACCATCTCTCAAAGGAAAAGGAAAATAAGGTATGTACATCCTTAAAAAGAAATGAACGAAAAACGTCAAGCCATTTCTTGTCAGGATTAAATTCACAGTAACAGAGACTACCTGGGTTCTTCAACAAGTAAAGGAGTAAAACATCCATGCTTTGTCCCATTATCTATCATATTCCTGTGTTTCTCTTGATTGGAACCTTCACAGATCTCCATAAAGTCTATCATTATATCCATGGACACAATCACAGCACAGCTTTTGCCACTGGATACTCCAGTCCTAACAAAGGGGCAAGGTTTCTCTCCTGATAGGAAAAGTGAAGTTAAATTATTTCAATGAACAACTTTCCTGTATCAGTACCCTTGGCAATCTAGTAGCAACAACATAACATTTAATTTTGTTAGAAAAGTAAAAAGGACATTTGCTGCTTAAAATATACAAAATAGTATAGAACAGACAGCTGTTACAGCAGCATATATAGCATGAGTCCTCACCTCCTGCTTGCATAGATCTCTATTTCCCCTACTGTTCTGGTGGTACTGATGAATCTTGTATAGTCGGCACCTGAGAAAGAAGGAAGGGGTCACAGGAGTGAGGGAACAACTAAAATTAGGATGAGGGAGAAAGAAAGAGATTTTCCTCTTCCTGCTTCTTGACAGGCCTTCTGAAGTCTCTACAGCATTCTGACATTCCATTTATCCTCAGCTAAATCTTCTCTGTCCATTCCCCAACATGTTAACACCCCTAAAACTTCCTAAATCCCATGGCCTGATCAGCTTTCCTAGACTCCAGAACGCCACTGACATTTGCCAGCCTTCCCCTTCATGCTTCCTTTTAGTGCTCCAAAACCTTTATGCCAGCTCTCTCAAAACTGTATTTTACCACCTTGTTGTGAAAGAAACTGTGAGCCATCTCTTGATCTGACTCATTATAGAGAAGGGTAAGACACATACTCAGTACAGGGCTATAATTCTTTCTGTGCCAAAGTTTGAAGAAGACCTTTATTTGGTGATAAAGTTCAGCTGCAACTGTTTAACCTGACATATCGCTCTGTAGAACTGTTCACAGATTTACCACATCTGAAACACTGTAACATTTAAAAGTACCATTTTCAATGACTTTTCTTCTTTTCTCAGTGAAACGTCAGTAATATCAATATTTAAAACTGCACAGAATACATAATTTCAAATACTTAAGCTATTAAACATTTATCAAGTGCTGTCCAACTAAGTTCTGAATTGTTATGGACTCTCAGACCCGTTTGAGAGATCAGTAATATAATCATCAGAAGATCTGAAGTTACTGCAGAGTTGTGTCTTGGAACCTGTTTTGCTCATTGATTAACTAATGCTTCTTAGCTGTCAGTGGTCAAATCATGGCCCCCATTACCACTAGGAAGAGGTAAAGGCAGAAGTCAGGTCTGTAATGGTTAAAAGTATTTTTGACTGGGAAAGGTATAGATTTTTCACACTGTCAGCAGAAGCCTACAGAAGACAGCACTTAATGGTACAATGGAATCATCAAATCTATTGGGAAAGTAAAATGTACAGGGTATGGCAATCTTATATACCAGTGGATGAAATACATCCAAGAATTTACCTTTGCACCAACACAAAGGAGCATGTAAATAAGTAAAATCTCTTAACTTCCAAATAAGCGTCTGCATGCAAACTGCCTCTTGGTAATGACCCCTAGAATGATGATCTGCTGGACTGCCCCCCAAGAAGCATTTGGGGAAAGCACCATCTGGAAGGGCCAAGCTCACATGAGAGAACAGTTTAACAGTTTGTTAGCATAATGGATCATGATCTAAAGTTCAGCAGCGCTCTCAGGCATGATGAAATTTCCTAGTATAAGCACAATTATTCCAGGAAATTCTTATGGAAATGATTTGCCCTGTCCTCCCTACCCAGCCCCCCCCACCTCCCCACAAGCAAACTGGAAGCAGCTACTAGTGAAGTGGCTATTTTCAATTTGTTTTCACCAGAAAATGACTGAAAAAAGAAATAAACCAAACTGTAACACACTCAAGGATCTGGAGATGGAGTCTTCTGGAAACTTAATTTAAATGACAGAAGGCTGCCAGGAAGATAGCAGTAACTGAAAAGGGATAAAAATGGAGAAAAGCAAACCTCTCTGATGCAAGAGAGAAGGCAAAGATAAGAAATCATTGTGGCTCTACCAAGAGTTTTTCAACAACATGAGAATTAAAGAGGAATCATGCATGGCACAAAAACATCTCTCCAGAAGTGTAAAGGAATTAATGTCAAGGATTGACACACAGGGATAAAATCAGAGGGATTAAGGGACACAGTAAGGGTCAAAAAAACCAACCCAAACAAACAAACAAAAATGGACACCCACCCCCCATCACCCCCTCTCCCCATTTGCTTATAAGGAAAGGAAAACTCTTGGAGTTAATTCTAACTTTGACAAATTGATTTACCTCTGGAAGTATCTATATCCACTGACTCTCAGAGAAACAGAGGGCAAAAGTAGGCAATTCTCTTTAATTTCAGGACTGTGACAGACAGTTAATTTTCAGTGGTTAAAAGTGATTTCTTTACACAGAACAGAGAAGAGAGTGGAGAGGTAGACTAGAAAATTCAAGCAGTCAATTGTAAACGTTCCTAGAAAATAAAATGTTTTTAACACAGTCTTCCACAGTATCCTTATAGCCATGTAGTGATATGTGTATTACATGGATGATAAGGTGGGTGGAAAACTGGCTTTCTCATCAGGCTCGGAGGGTTGTGGTCAACTGTACAAAGTTCAACTGTCAGCTGATTATCTGCTGCATGCCTCAGGGATCAATACTAGAGTTAATACTGTTTCATTTCTTTATTAATAACCAGAAGAATAGGACAGAGGTGCACACTCAGAGAGTTCAACAATACCAAACAGGGGACAGTGGTTGATATGCTGGAGAACAGGCCTGCTATTCAAAGCAACCTCAACAGGTTTTAGAAACAGGACATCAGGAACCTCATGAAATTCAACAGAGACAAATGGCCATCACCTGGAGAGCAATAAGCCCCAGCACCAGTACATGCTGGAGGCTGACCAGCTACAGTATAGCTTTGCAGAAGAGGACCTGCAGTTCCTGGTGGACAACAAGTTGAATATGAGCCAGGAATGTGCCTGGGGAAAAGGCAGCCAACAGCATCCTGGACTGCATTAGCAAGAGTGTGGCCAGCAAGCCAAGGCAAGTGTTTCTTTCCTCCTCTGTTCAGCACTTGTGACACCCCTTCCAGGGTGCTGTGCCCAGCTTTTAGCTCCCCAGTACAAGAAAGACAGTGACATGCTGGAGTGCATCCTGCAGAGAGCCACCAAGATGATTGATTAGTGGGACAGCATACATGATGGAAAGGGAGAGGCTGAGAGAACTGGGCTGGATAAGACTGAGATATTGCTGTTGTCTCCAACCATGTACTGGGAAGTTATAGAGATGGTGGAGCCAGTCTCTTTTCAAAAGTGCACAATGATAGGAGGAGAAGCAACAGGAACACGCTGGAACATTGGGATTTCTGCTTAAAGACAGGAAAACCTATTTCACCTTGGGTTGTCCAACAGTGAAACAGGTTTCCTAGTGGGGCTGTGAAATCTTGATCTTGGAGATACTCAACACTCAAGAAGACACTGAACAACTTAATCTAGTTTGATCTACTTTTAAAAGAGGACTGGACTACATGACTCCCAAAGGCCCCTTAAAACATACACGTTTCTATGATTATGAAAAAGTGCAGATTGCTTTTGAAGGAAATCAAGATTACGATCTGCTAGATACCTGAGAGGAAGCATCCTTTTCCTTTCTCAGAAAGTATTTCCTCTGATAACTATTAACCTGCCTGCACTAGAAACTAATTTTTTATGAATTCTAAGTAGATTTCACATCAAATCATAATATAAAAATATTCCTTCAAGGCCACAAAACATTGTTATTCCTGTGTACAGACTCCTCCCTACCTGTCAAATCATAATGGCAATAAAAGTGAACCTATGACAAACCTGACACGTACAAGATGTAAAATCACATTTTCTAGCATCCTGAAAATTAGAGATCTTCATTGTCACCACTTGAAAGCATTCTTGGTCTAAAAGTATCTAGAGGATTCTTTCTGCTTGAGAGTGAAACCTTTTTGCCACTTTTTACACTTCATTATAAATCTGTTACCCATTCCCAACAGTTCCAGCCACTTGTGCAGCATGGAATGGTTTCTGTGCTGAGGACTTAGAACTGGTCCATTAATTTAAATTTTCTAGTTATAGAATTAATGTTCTGCACATAAGTGCTTCATCAGTGACAGGTGCTTCAAAATTACTTAAATAATGAGCACCTCTTAACACTGAACTACAGTACTCCCAAGGTGATATTCAGGATTGGGAGAGAATTCCTATGTGTTGCTCCCTACATGCTTGTTCAGTATAAAAAAAATTCAAACACGTCTGTCCAGCAGACTAAAAGCCATCAGTATAAGGTCAAAACAAACCTGCTTCCAAGTTTGCTCTATTTTCTGTAGGTATAAAAATTCTGAGTTTCACCCA
This sequence comes from Ceryle rudis, assembly GCA_033439905.1. NCBI lineage: Eukaryota > Metazoa > Chordata > Aves > Coraciiformes > Cerylidae > Ceryle > Ceryle rudis. The sequence goes on from JAAGNO010027531.1 coordinate 12,781, forward strand.
GTGCTGAAAATCTATGGTAAGACTATAGACAAAAACTATATGTGATTTTCTTCAGTGTAAGGTAACTTTACACTTTTCAGCTGTCGTATTCTTGCTGTTTGGCTTAAACATTCTTGTAAAAGGGAGAACCTAACATCTACTTGTAATTTAAGAGAAAACACATCGTATGTTATTCCATTGAAGAACTTCACTGTAAGTACTAGGCTGGAAATGGTCACAAGTACAACAGAGTAATGGTAGTCAGGCTTTATTTGCCTTGGGAAAATGGAGGCATTCTAATAGCTGCTTTAAAGATATTGTATAGGTCTTAATATTTCCACATTCCACAGTATGTGTGTCATTTTCTCCATTTTTATCACTTTCCTTTCACATAGTAGCCTGGGACTCTATGTTCTAATCAGGTTCCAACCACAGATGCATGCATATTCCATTTCAGTACCACTCCAGAAGAGAGACAGACAAGCAAGGCAATATGCATTTTTTTTCATTAAATAAATAAATTGTAACCTGATATAATGTTTCAGGAATATATATATATTTTTTCACAGTTTCAGAGCTAAATCCTTGACTGTAGTCTATGGGACAAGGATGAATCCCCCTTTTTTATAGTACAAAAGTTGTACATTATGGACATTATCTGTTAATTGATGTCTTAGTCCCTTTCACTTAAATATGAAGACATTAAATTATAAAACTGTATTAACCTTGGCTGCATTCAGCTATGAAAATAAGAATTTAAATTCATGTAGTTTCATGCTCAAACTTTTGAGATACATAAATGTAAAAAAAACCCTTCATATAATAGATATCTTGACCTGCATTACTTTTTTCTCGTCTGGAGTAACTGTGAAATTTCATGCAAAATGTTTTGTGGTGTAGCTAAACTCATTAAATCACCCCTCCCCCTAGAAAGACAATCAAATGCAAGTTCTGCAAATGGACATGGAGAGAGCAATTACCTCATTAGGCAGAGTCCACTGTGTTCTTGTGAGATGTGAACATGCCTGTATTAATGTTTCAGCTAAGGGTGTACAGTGCCCTGCCATTCTACAGGAGGAACTGGTACCAGCTTTGTTGAGATCCTGGAAGAAGAGTGGAAACATAGAAATGTGTGCCTTGGAAGAGACCTCTAGAGGTCATCTAGTCCAACCCCCCCCTGCTGAGAGCAGGGACATCCTCAACTAGAGCAGGTTGCTCAGAG
>JAAGNO010027531.1:14081-24735 GCA_033439905.1 Ceryle rudis
TATTAAAGTAATTCCCTTACCCGTGAAACACTGGGCAGATACTGATAAACAAATGAAAAAAAAAAAAAAAAAAAAGGAAAAGAGACTGTCTTAAAATACTTGAATAGAAAAGGGGAATAAAAAATGGAAACAATACTGAAACCTCGATTCCTAGATTTCAAAAAAAAAAAAAAAATTATCTCTAATTATCAACAATGAATTGCAGACCACTTGCTTGGATCACAATATAGCAGAAAGCCCTACATGACTAAGTCCTTTAAATATGGCTGTATTGTTTATCTTCTCCAGTCACAGGGATTCAGCAGGTCAAATGCCTGTTTCTGAAGGCCTAAAGGGATCATTAAAAGCAAAATTAGCCAGCAAGCTTATTTATTGTAGCAAGTTAAAAATTAGCTACTTTGTGGCTCAAATTGCAAAATAAGCAGGACAAAAAAAGTGCATATTTTACCTATAACCCATGATTTTTTTTAATGAACTCAGTGAGACAAAAATGCAGAATGCCCACTGCTCCTCAGTGGAGCTCAGATCTCTTCTTGGAAGTAACAACATGCTGATAAAAGTGTAGCTTGATTCTCTCACAAGTTTCCCATGTTTATTAATTTCAGATCCAAAAAATTGCAGCTGAGCTCTGAAAACTAATTTAAGTTCTTTCCGGCTCTGCCCTTATCTACACCCAAAATGTTTCCAGGTGACCCAACAAGCTTCATAAACACTGATAAACTGAGAAAGAACCTAAGTATTTCAGAATGCTCTTCATGTAGGGTATTTCTCAAAGGGACATATCCTATGGGATTGAAGGGGGAAAATTACATGCAAACAGAAAAAATTCATTTTGTGAATGAAGTTATTACATATAGATGGAGCTGATGTAATGTCCCATTCACTATGCTTGAGATTCCTATTCAAGCACGTAGTGTAAAATAAAACTGCTGTCACAGGAGCAATGGTGGGATGCATGTTATGGTTATATCGAAAGTGGGTTCAAGATCATCAAAAATACAAGAAACAGTGCATCTGAATTTCACCTCATGACAGCTCTGACCACTGGGTTACAAAATACAAAGACTTCTGCTTTTTTCCCAGTCAGTGGTGCTTGGTGTTTCTAAACCTGAACACTTTTCTTAGCAGAGTTAGAGAATTTAACCCTTTTTCACAACTTGTTTTAAGATGGTGCAGACAATGAATGTACTACTTTTGGCAGATACTGAGTCTTATACATGCTGATGCATAACTCTGCTTGCCTTTTTTTTTTTTTTTTTACTGCAAATAAAGCATGTACACTTCTTTGAATTTCAAAATCAGTGAACAAATGTTCACACCCTCCCCTCTCCATAGAGAAATGTATTGCTTCTGATTCTTTCTACTCCTGCAAGGAAAAAACTATGAGGGGAAAGATGCTGTCTGTCCTGTTTTCTATGTTGGGTTCTTTTGATGCTTAGCTGTTATTATTGTTGTTGTTTGGTTTTTTTTTTTGTTGTTTGTTTGGGGTTTTTTTTTTGTTTTTGTTTTTGTTTTAGTAGTATTCTGGTCATAATTACACCGAAGGAAAAAAAAAAAAATAAAAGCCCCAGAATGTGTTATTCCAAAGGTCAGAATTAGACAAGTTCCACAAAATAGTAGTTTTAACAGCAGAAAAATTCATCATAAAGGAACTGATAATTCTAAAAGATGAAACAGTGAAGGATGCAGATTTGCTCCTAAAGCTCCTTTCTTGCCAAGATATGGGGCTACTTACTGAATTGTTTGCACTTCCCTGGCTCAGAGCAGTGCAATCTCTCAGAAAATGCATGCTAAAATGGCTTTACATTATAAATTTTTATCTCAGGTGCTCTGATGGTGTATTACATGATCACCCACAGCTTTTATACTTGTACAGATTTTACAGCAGATTGAGAACTTTAATGAAAAAAGCATGAATCACACAAAACAGTTTCAATCTAATTTCCTTCTAGGTGTTACAGGCAGTAATTCATATTGACCTTTAATTTTTTTCTAAAGTATTAAATTAACAGCATTAATAAAATGTTAGTCATTAATGTTTCCCCATAATACTGAAGATAATAACTAGCAATTCAGCAGCACTACAGGCTTCTGTGATTTGATCCAGTCTCATAGACTTAATGGATGTGATTAAATTATTTTATGCAGAGTAAACATTTGCAGTGTTTCTCTTCTTGCTCCTGTCCCAACCTAAGCAAATAAACTGACTGCCAGAATCAGTCTCATGCTTCTCATGTGAAACCTATTGTGAACTTTTAAAGCCCAGTACTGTAAGAGAGAACCTGATGTACTTCTAAATAAATTCACAGATTCATTTGCTTAACAGTTTTGAACAATTAAGGTTATGGCCCCAGTCATTTGTCTACAAAATATTCTGTGGGAAATTTAATGCAACTAGAAGAAAAGAATTCTTCCTTTTTTTTTTTTTTTCTTTCCCATTGCTTAAATTGTCTCTCCAGAATACAGTATTTTTCAAACATCCATTTTCACTACATAAATAGTTTTTATTTCTTGGAATTTTAAGAGAATTTGAAGGGAATAAAATGACATGACTTATATATCATACTTTTGTAATAAAAGGTTAGCTTTCTAGAATGAGGAAATCCAGCACAACTGAATGTGGATTGGTTGCGGAACTACTTATTTATCATTGCTTTCCTTCACATATATCTCATCTGGCATTGTCAAATCCCAGATGAGACTTCAGTTTGGATGCGTATGCATCCAAAAAATTCCCTTCAAAGGATTATTAAAAGCCTTTACCTATCAATCCTAAAAATCCTTAAACCCTTAAAGGCCTTCTAATTTTATATGTTTAAATGAAATATTCAAGATCATATGATCAGTCAGTGGCAAAAACAGGAATGGACACCTAGTAGGATAGCAAAATATAATGAGCTCCTGTCATGTGCACACACTCTCTTGCCTTGTATGTCACTCCACAGCTTAAAAATTATTAACATTTTGCATGACCAGAGAAAGCTGGATAGAAAGTTGTGAAAGAACTTGTTTCAGGACTAACTCTAAGTTATGAGAGATGCATGTTTACAGTTTGGTATCTGCTCAGATCCAATTTTTACCCAGAATATTTTGAAGGAACTCTATTAACTGCTTCCAAGTCAGATGGTGGTAAAAGAAGCTGTTGCAAAATAGCAGGACTTCCTCAGAGTTCTCAGGCAAAAATGTTTACACCTTGTAACTTGAAAGTTGTTAAATAATTATTGCCACACAATGCACTGCAGAATAAGGCATTTTTTTCAAAACTTGAAATTCAACTGAAATTTGAATTTCAAATGAATTTATGAAAACCACCTACCAGGATTCTCAGCAGCTTTTCAAACTTCAGGTATGACACAGTACATTAATTTCTGGAGACATGCTTAAAAGCAGAGAGACATTAAAGATGATGTCCAGCACTTCTGTAATCAACAGAAGAGTTTCCAAAGGGCCTGCGCTCTGTGCTTTCAGTTTCTGTTGATGCTGTAAAATGCATGCCTGACTTTCAGTGACACGGGTGAGATGGAGACAACTTGCCTGCAGCTGTGGCAGAGGGATACACTGGGATCGACATTTTTATTTTTGAGTGTTTCCAAAGGAAAGTTGCTTCTTACTTCCAGCTCAATGACCAGAAAGACCTCGTGAGAGTATATGGAAACCTGGGTCCAGGTGCTAATGATCCCTGACCTAAATCTCTTGCTTCTTACAATGACTTTCTGTAGATGTTCTCTTATAATAGGATATGACCAAATTTGCTAAGATAGGACTGTGATACCTAATCAGGCTAGTAACCAGAGTATATGACGAGTAAAATCTTCCTTTTTGCAGGGTTATTTGAGGTTTTTATTAATTTCCTTCTTAATTCAGGTCCCCATTGGTGACCTTCAGTGGTTACGAAATACAGACAGTAGCAAGAGTAACCAGGATAATTGCCTTTGCTAGCCAGGTGGTTTCAACACTTTTGTATACAGTCTTTAGACCTTCCTCATTCAGGGTGTCTCTCAAAATCCTGGGTCAAGGGAGCTGATGCAAAATGTGTCATTCTCCTAATTAGGAGGCATTAAGTGACTGTCTTGGTGACATTAGGGCTCTGCAGTTTTCCTCAGATACCCAAGACTTTGCAAACAGAATTTTGGATGTTGTTCTTGACCTATAAATGCATTTAAGGCTTTTTTTTTGACCACCCATTTCGCAATAACAGTCAATATTAGCAAAGGTGTTCAGCTTCTACATGTTAAAAGAGATTTTTTTCTCTCTCTGGAAACCACTCTCAAATGCCATTTCTAGAACTGCTGTTCCTATTATTTTTAACTTCTTTAAATACATCTAAAGAACCGAACTAACCAGAGCAGCAAGGCTCCTCCACCTGAAAAGTCTGGACTTAGACAAATGCTCTCCACCCAACCAAGATGATACGGCTGAAGAGGAATATTCAGGGAAAGCAAGAGTGGTAGGGCTGGGCTTGGTGGGGGCAAACAGTTGTGTTACGAAGCTGCTGATATTCACACTAAATCAGTTTCAGTGAGCAAGATATTACCAAGTCTGACAAGAAATGTTTCCCAGAGTACGCTGGCAGTGAGTGGAGCAGGACAATATTGGACTGGGTCTCACAGAGAGGGAAGGCTTTTGTACATAATCTCTGGAATGCCGAGCGCTTTTTTTTTTGTTTGTCACAACTTTCACTAATAAAGACCTGTGCCAAGGTGTTTAGCACAACTAATGATGGATGTCACTTCGGACTAAAATATTTAATAATAGGCTGGAAAGTGCTTAGTGACTTTCTACTGAAATGGGCTTTATGAACTTATGCCAGGGCACTTAAAAATAGGAGCTAAAATGCTGCTAGAAAAATGAGAACTGAAACAGGTGAGGCACTGAAATCAGAGCATTGCACTGAGTTCCTGAAGTCAGTAGCAGTATTCAAGGGTTGCATCTAACTATGTTGAAGTCTGAATAACTTCAGGAGTTAATCTTTCATATGTAACATAAACTTAACATAGGAAGTAACACCTGTATAATGGCCTGTAATAACACAGGAAACATGAATCCTGCTTGCCTGTTTTCTTTTGATTTTGATGTTTTATCTCCTTTTAAAGTCACCCAGAAAAATTTCTAGTGTTAAGTGTGTCTTCCTAGACATGAAAATTCCCCAAAATCTGGGCTGCAGCCAAAGATTTAAAATATTCCCATTCAAATAAAGCTGGGCCATAGAGCAAAGAAATTCCTGCAAATGAGAAGCAAACTGCAGTTAGATTCGTCTCATCAACATTTACTCATTTAGAACCTAGACCTCTATAACTGCATTAGCCTCCCTGATCCTCCCCTACACAGCTCCCATTTAGAGTCAGTGGAGAAAAAACTCCAGCATTTCTTAGGCACAAATAATCTGGCTTCTTTTTGATACCTTTATGAGGATGAGATGAATTCTGCGGCAGAATTACCCCTTGTTTCTCTGTTGCCTATAAAGTGAAGGTGAAATGATTAATATTTGGCTGATAACTACAGTCCTGAGTGTTAATGCAAAAACATTGTAGTTGCAGTTCTGTCTGAAGATAAACAGAGGCAACCAACTCTCCATGCCTATCACTCTGCCAAAAGATTCATCATGAATTTAGAATGAGTCTTTTCTGTTCCAGAAGTGGCAGTAGAATAAGTAATAGAATGAATAAGCAGCATCAGTTCATCCTACATTTTCAAAGGTAAATTCAGTTAAAATAGTCAGTATAAAATTTTTGTATTTTATTGTAAGGTTCAGAGACTTATATTAAATATTTGCTTTTCACTTGATCCCCATTTAAGCTGATATGAACAGATGTTAAAATCTGTTTCTGAAAAGCTATGAGCTTTGAGAAAGTTCAGGTCTGCCTGCCACTCTCATAATTTGCATGCACAATATTATTTCTAGGATTTTCCTTAAGTGATTTCTGTGCTTTTTCTCTTGATTGTTCTAGCTCTTGGAAGAAAGATAAATATGTCTCTTCTGATTTACTTGTTTAACCTGAGGCTCTACTAAGATTAAGTTTCCTTTCATACATTTGCTAATAAGGAGACATTAGCAATCAGAAGATAGTCCTATTAAGCATTTGATTCACACCGGATAGAGATGTAGCATTACATTTCTCCAGTGGCATTGGCCTTATTCAACAGGTCTTAATGAAGGATTGATTTTGATGCCATCTTTAATGAATACATGAACAAAAAGATTAAGTCTTTTAGCCAAGCTTATCTGAAACTCTGAAAATAATTGAAAAGCGTGAGGTGACAGACTGAGACAAGACTACTCTAATGTAACCAAGCTTCTAAAAATTCCAGGCTGTCAATACAGCTGTCAAATATTGATGGAGAGTTTGCACAGAAGAAACAGAAGTGAATATTTGTTTCAAAATTAATTAGGATATATTCAGTTGTTCTCCCTCACACGTTGTACATAATTGAGAGATCTCAACAAATGCACAAAATACATCTAGCAAGTGTGGATTCTGCTGCTTATGTGATAACCTGTTCAAACTAGGACAGCAACTACTTTTCCTGAGTAATTTTAGACAATGTGCAAGGAGAAAAGACAGATGAAAGTAGCACCACAATTTAACTTCAGATTTTTTTAGTCTTTTAAGAACATCATTGCTACCTTTTTCTGTCACCAGAGATTTTAGTTTTACATAACTAAAACCAAAATAAATTTAAAATATTACTTTCCCTAGTTTGTGTGCTTTTTGTTAAAAGTCATATCACGATTTAAATATCAAACCATAAAATATCAGAGATAAGATGTATTTGACAGTTTACATGAATATTCCTTCTCAAATGAAATGTCTTGACAAAACTAAATTTGCAATTTTTTCACCTATAACTATTTCTTTGCCATGTACCGTAACTTAAACTTATTCTTCTACCAGGCTGATGGAGTTTAGAACTTTTGAGGACTATCTTTTGAGGACAGAGTGATATTACAGAAATCCATTAGGGTGAGCTGCATATAGAGAAAATAATAAAAATGGAGTTTAAATGTTTTCCCTTACTGTGAACCAGGTAGGTCTAATCTAGCATGGCAGCAGTGAAACAGATGCATAAGTCAAGAATCAACTTTTCTTTTTACTTCCAATTAAAGTATTTTTTCCTTCTCTTTTTCCCTCCCTTGTTTAGTCTAATGGATCTAATTGACTTACATGATTACTGAGACTGGAGAATAGCACACCTTTGAAATCACAGACTTGGAAAAAGTTGTTTGAAACTATATGCACACACATGTACTTTGAAAATTCACTCAAATATCTATTTTTAAAGAGCATAGAATACTTTGAAAAAACACTCAAATATCTATTTTTGAAGAGCATAGAATATTTCAAGTTGGATACAAGACAATTTATTTCTCGATATATTTTCTGTTCATTTTGTACTTTGTATTATCTTTCAACCTCCGTTCTCATTTCCATTTCATTTCTTCTCTTGCTCTATATAGAAGTGCAGGAAAGAGAAGAATGTCTGTACTCAACCATTCGATCTCACTTTCTTTGCTGCTTTCACTTCTAGAGGACTTGAGGTCATATTAAAAATACTTCTAAACAACTGCACTGTTCCTCTCTCCCCACCACAATTGAAATCTAAAGATAACAGACTGACTGTAATAAAAAACTATGTAGCCTTCATATTACCTATTCTAACAGACAAAAAGAAAACAAATTTTTCATTTAATGCTTTGGCACATGCCTTGCTTAAATGCATGACTGTAAAAGAGTTTTATTTTTCTGCATAGACTTGTCACACAGTCTCTTCGCAATTCCACTTGGTCAGGCATTTAATGTACAAGGGAACTAAAACTAAAGTTTTGCTATGAAAATCAAATTAAAGACTAATTATTACTGTAAAATGACTTGATTTCTCCCGCTGAAATCAGAAACCTTCTAATAAGAAGAAAAAAATCAAAAATTATTGCCTATTTTCAAAAATACATAATCACCATCCAGCGCCCCGTGCTTGTTGATGACACTGCTGTAATACAGCAGTGATCCTGAAGTTCTCTAGACCCTTCATTCTGAACACATTGTCTATCCTCCATCCATCCTGTAGTCTTAGTTCACACCATTTAATGAAAAAATGGTGTGAGTTTTTGTGTAATACTGGAATAATTTCCAGTTGCTTTCTTTCCTGTCCTTGGAAAGCAAGCTATTCTACTTGAATGGGCCACACAATTCAATGCTCAAGGAGGTTCCAATGGTACTAAGTCCTGGTCTTCAGGTTTGGACCTCTCATCCTACTTTTTAGTTTTAAATAGAAACATAGAATTGTTTCAGTTGGAAAAGACCTTTAAGATCATTGAGTCCAACCATTAACCTAACACTGTCAATCCCACCACTATTCATGTCCCCAAGCACCTCATTTGTATGTCTTTAAATACTCCAGGGATGGCGACTCCCCCACCTTCCTGGGCAGCCTATTCCACCACTTAACTTTTGTTTACTTTTTCCCCACTCTGAGCTTTGCCAATATTTCATCTTCTTGAGAAAAAGTCATCTCTGTATTCAATACTTTTGCTTTGCCAGGACTAGCTTACTCACTGAGGCTCCCAGTCTGTGATGTTTTTAAGAATGAAAAGTGACAACAGCTTTCTTTGCTAGTACGATGCTAGTCTTCTTTTTCAACTCTGGGATTTATCTCCTTGGGATTTAAGGTATCATAGACTCAGAATAACAGGAAGTTTTGTGTTGGAAGGGACGCTAAAGATCATCTAGTTCCAATCTCCCTGCCATCGGCAGGGACACCTTCCAATGGATCAGGTCAAAGCCCGGTCCAACCTGGCCTTCATCACTTCCAGGGATGGGGCATCCACAACTTCTCTTGTCTCACCACCCTCACCATAAAGAAGTTCTTCCTTATCTCTAATCTAAATCTACCCTTTTTCAGTCTATAGCCATTACACCTATTACTACACGGCCTTGTAAAAAGCCTCTCTTCAGCTTTCTTGTAGAACCCTTTTAGGTATTGGAAGCCTGTTATAAACTCTCTCGAGGGCTTTCTCTTCTAGTCTCTCAGCCTGTCTTCATAGGAGAGGTGTTCCACCCCCTTTGATCATCTTCTAATCTGTCACCATTCCTTTCCCATTTCGGCTTGCTCAACTGGGGTTTGGCACACTTCAAGCAAAGTCCAGTTCTTTGAGAACTGACTAAACTCTGAACCTTTGTTTTCCTTTGAAACATTGAAATAGCTTGAAAGCTATTCACATATGTCTGACGGGTTTTTGGTTTATGGATTTCATTGTTCTGTTTCTTTGCCATTTGTGAAACAAACGTCCCCAGCTTAAAAATACTGTCAACATTACCCTCAAGACAACTTTCATCTACAGTTATGTGACTTTCTCATTTGACCTAGCACAGCTGTTTGGCATGTCTGTTGTTAAAGGCACACTGAATTTAAGCTAATTGCAAGAGGTGCTTTCTTCACACAGCTCCAGAAGCCTGTCCCCTAAAATATGATCTTTTTTACAGTCTGATGAGACATTCTGGAAGTTTAGCCCAGTCTTAATTTAAGACCCAAGATAAAAAAAAAAATCTTCCAAGATAAAATCTTCCAGATAAAGCCTTCCAAGTCAAAATTGAAAAATGATACAAAAAGTTACAAATAATGTAACTGTGAACATTGGCTACAAATATTAACCAGGCTGTTAACTAGAAGTTTTCACATACTCTGTGAACTGTTCTACAAGGATACGTGAAATTGCCATACTTTTGGGAACAACCAACAGGAAGACAGCCTTCTAGCCAAGTATCAGGTCCTGTATTTTGGTCACAACAACCCCAGGCAATGCTATGGGCTTGTAGAATAGTGGCTGAAAAATTGCCTGGTGGAAAAGGACCTGGGGATGATGGTCGACACCCAGCTGAACATGAGTCAGCAGTGTACCCAGGTGGCCAAGAAGGCCAACAACATCATGGCCTATATCAGAAACAGTGTGGCCATCAGGAGAAGGGAAGTGATCGTGCCCTTGTACTTGGCACTGGTGAGGCTGCACCTCAAGTACTGTGTTGAGTTCTGCGTTCTTCACCACAAGACACTGAACAAGTTCAGAGAAGGGCAACCAAGCTGTTGAAGGGTCTGGAGAAAAAGTCTTATGAGAAGAGGCTGAGGGAATTTGGATTGTTTAGTTTGGAGAAAAAGAAGCTGAGGGGAGACCTTATCAATCTCTACAGCTACCTATAAGGAGGTTGTACTGAGGTGGGTGCCAGTTTCTTCTCTCAAGTAAATAACAAGATGATTGGAGGAAATGCCCTGAAGCTGCACCAGGGGAGGTTCAGACTAGATATTAGGAAGAATTTCTTTACTGAAAGTCAGGCAGTTGAAAGGGATACCCAGGGAGATGGTGCAGTCACCGTGCCTGGAAAAAAAAAAGTCTAGATGAGGCACTTCAGGACAAGCTCTAATGGGATAGTGAGGTGTTGACAGTTGGACTTGGTGATCTTAGAGGTCTTTTCCAACTGTAACAATTCTGTGATTCTGTTGAAAATGTTGCTGGTAGGCAACAAGTTAACAGCATCCTGGGCTGCATTAGCAAGAGTGTGGCCAGCAAGCCAAGGCAAGTGTTTCTCTCCTCCTCTGTTCAGCACTTGTGACACCCCTTCCAGGGTGCTGTGCCCAGCTTTTAGCTCCCCAGTACAAGAAAGAC
>JAAGNO010027531.1:24835-46915 GCA_033439905.1 Ceryle rudis
ACTGGGAAGTTATAGAGATGGTGGAGCCAGTCTCTTTTCAAAAGTGCACAATGATAGGAGGAGAAGCAACAGGAACAAGCTGGAACATTGGGATTTCTGATTAAAGACAGGAAAACCTATTTCACCTTGGGTTGTCCAACAGTGAAACAGGTTGCCCAGAGAGGTTGTGAAATCTTGATCCTTGGAGATAATAAAAAATCATCCAGTCCCATAACAACCTGACTTTCCAAACTGATGCTGTGATTCTGCATCTCAGATGTTGTAGGAGTAAGACCCTATGGCCGAGCCCCTGTATTCCTCTTCTTCATAGGGTTTAGAAGGTCTAACAGCTGTTAGTCTGTAGTGTATACATTGTGAATGATGAACTCACGTAACTGAGAAAGAACCTCCTGTAGCATCCATTGTTTTTTACAATCATTGCTTTCCACACAGGGATTCTGTTCCCCATTTTCACAGTAGAAAATTGTATTGTTACATTTCCCTGTTACTTTTCTATCTTTTATTCTACTGCAAGTCTCCAGTGTTTCTACAAGAAGTGTAGAAAAGTGTAAAAATGTCTTGTTCAGCTAAATTAAACAGTATTGCTCATTCAGTTATATAGCCGTGCTGAGAAACATGGATCACAGTTGTAACTCTTCAAAACTTTTCATTAATGAATTTTTCATTCTTCATACTAAGTGAACTTACGTCTGAGGTACTTAATTATGTATTCCACAACTTTTCTATAGCAGTGTTATTTTACTGTTGGGGTTTTTTTTTAGCTTATTTTTTAGAGAGAAAGATCAGGATAACATTTTAAAAAAATCTGATGTCCTTAGGGACATGACTAGAAGTAATAGAAGAGGGATAAATGTGCAGTGTCAACAGATAATTATAACAACCTTAACTGCTGGTACTAATCAGTGCCAGAATGATTAAGAGCTACTGATATGCTGATACTGAAAAATGTAAATGAGATCATATTATGCACATATGAGGTACTGTCAGTAGAGAAAGATGACTATCAATGGCCTGATTAAGTAGATTCTGAAGAATCTCCTATATCAAAATGTTAAATGAGTGTGAATTTAACTAAAGAAAACTAGTAGGAATCTGACTCTATGTGAAGTGGAAAGATGCTATCAGAAGTTGAAGAGACATGCTTAAAAGGCCCCAGTTGCAAAGAAGATGAGCATTATTTTAAACGAAATAAAAATGAACTTTCTAGCTATGGAAGGTTGCAGATCACCTATCCAGGAAGAGCAGGTACAAAAACGATGTGAATATCAGTACAGTGTGGAAAAGGATTTGTTGGGGTTTTTAACTCTAGAAAATTGCTTTAAAAAGTAACTGAAGAAAAAAACAGGGAAAGCCCTAAGTCAAACACTCAAAAGAAAAAGGCATTTTGAAATGAAATCTGCCTGCCTCTGTAAAATTTATATAGCCCTTTCCTATATGCATGATTTCTGCAGAAGTTTTTTCAACACACAAGCACCAGCATGGTATATAAAGCAGGACACGTAGAAAGAAAAGATACACAATGAAGATAGTAACCAGGTATGGCTGTATGGAATGCGATTCTACTCTATCCTCTGTCAAAGGAATCTAACAGGTTGCTGTATCTAGGTGGCTCACAGCATTCTCTATAGGTTTCCCTTTGGGAACACAAGAAGTTCAAAAAGCCTCTTTTTTCCTGATACATAAAAAAAATCTCAATTGTGACTCTTCAACACTTTTCACTACGTAAAATGAGCAAACAGGGAAATCTGAATAGACAAGTGGTGGCCCTTGGGTAAAAATAAAGGAACAATTATCCACACACAGAGGAATTGGCCTTAATAAATTAAGGATGTTGAAATATTATTTATCTTTCTAAATTTATCCCATACTAATTTCTTTTAAATTTTAAAAGAATAATAAGGGGGTTTAGGGTTGGTTTTTAGGGTCTGTTTTACTTTCTGATCTTCATATAATAACTGAATGTCTATTTTCAAGAGAGCTCATAAAACAACTTTAAAGAATTTAAATTAATTTAATTTTAGGTTTGCAACCTATCTGTTTTCTGTTTACAAAGGTATAATTCAAAAGAACACTGTCACTCTCAGCTGCCAGCCAAAACGGAACTTGTGATAGTGTTTGCAGGAGAAAGCCTTACAGTAACTCTTGTATCATGATGATCTGGTGGAGCAAGATGGATGGGGGCTGGTCCTAGAAATGTTGCCACAGGTTGGGAGAATTTGATTACTTTAAAATATCTTTAACATTTCTAGATAAATTATTAATAAAGAAACAAACAAACTAATGTTTGCTTTTCAGGTTGCTCCTACAACATTTTGTGCTTTTATTCTGCAGCATCAAAAGAAGGGACATAAGTTAATTAACAACTGTTTTACTAGAGCCCCACTGACATCACTGATGATGCACATTCAAAGTAAAGAGTGAATGTGTCTGGATTGCTTTTGATGTAGTTCTTTTCTGAAGTGCTGGCAGAATATTTTAAAACCATCAAAACGTACTTTGCACTTTGTCAACAAACTCACAGGTTTTAAAAAAAACTTTAACCTTCAGGTAGATACCATACTTGGCCCTTTTGAACTGGGAAAGAGGTTTAATGAAAGCTGTGAATATGCAATGTGAGTAATCCCATGGAAATTGATGTGTATCCTGAACAACAGATGTAAACAAGCCCATAAAATAGCCCATCTAAGACTGTGAGATTCATTTGTACAAAACCTCAGCCTTTGAATCAGAATGTAAGAGCTATGTGAAGGTTTTGTGAAATGAACTATGACATGAACTGTCAACATATGTTCTAAGAAAAACACATGGCATTTGCCTAAGAAAAGGGAAATAGATTCATTCGTTTCTCATTTAAAACTAAGGCATAATAGTTTTCTTTTTCCTGAAATAAAGTTTCACATTCTCCACCTGCCTTTTTCCTACTGTTTATTACTGGTATTATTTACTACTACTGATCTGCAATATGATTGATCCAGGATTTCAAAATATGAGGAAAGACATAGTTAGGAATCTTCCCCCTATAAATTCTGCCAACACAATTTATGAAATTTCTATACAAATACTAATGATGACTCAGAAAGATCTGTTGTTAAACTGTGAACAATTATGAAGTGTTGTTAATGACTCCTAATTAAGTTTGGTACTAAATAAAATATTGAGATTTATACAGAACCTATGCACTTCTTTTCAGGCTACCAAAGCTCACTGCTTTATCTCCAGCACTGACAGTACATACTGCAGTGTTTAGGAAGGCAGCATGTTGTATGTGTACAAGGAGCACTGGAAGACAGTGCTGGTGCTCACTCAGAGAGACTGAGGACTGCTACATACCCACATGAATGTGTATAGGCATGATAGTGACAAAACAAAATCAACACCAAGTTGTAGAGTATTATCAATGTTATTAATCTGTACTGTCCTCTACTAGCTCCATTATGCTTTTCAGAAGGGCTAATGGGATACCACGGCATAAAAGTAGGAAGGGAAAATGCTACAAAAATATTGATAGATGTCTAAAAAAGAAAAATGTCAAAACCTTCATAGATGTTCTGAATCAATACATTTCAATACTCATAATTTCCCAGATGAATTCTTTCACTTACTGTCATTAACAACATATAATTTTAAACATCTACAAGGTAAGCATGAACATTTGAGCTGGTTATCTCTGTCTCCTTTAATAACACATCAGAGAGAAATGGGCATTTCCAAAATGTCACTCTACTTTTTTTGATTTCTACTGTCAAGTGATGTGAGTATCATCTTGTAGTTCTCTCTTCTCTCCAGCTTGAAGGCAGCCCAGCACAACCAGCTCACATTTGAACATCTCCTTTAGAAACATTCCCAGTTTTTAAAATGAATGCTAAATTATCCAGGAAAAGAAAATTTGATTCAAGAACCTTGAAAGCAATTAAGCAAGTGATATTCAGCCCTAGCAACTAAAAGAAAACCTTTAATATTACTAGTTCCGGAATGTTTCCCTACTGTTTGCTGCTAAATTAAGCTGTAGATTCATTCTTAAACATGTTTGGTTTAATTCATATTCTGTTCAGTCTTAAACCAGCAGAAAGATAAAAACCAAACCAAACCAAAACTAAAACAAAACCAAACCAAACCAAACAAAAAAAACCCCAACCCAACCCAAACAAAAAAACCCAAACCAACCCAAAACACAAAAGGAAAAAACACACAAAAACAAAACAAAACCGAACAAACAAAAAAACCCACCACCACCAACAAAACCAAAACAAAAAAATAACCAAACAAAAAAACCCAATGAATTTTTGAAATATTGTCATGAAAAATATGAGAAAAGACCACACAGTTTTTTTCTGCCAAAGTCACTGTATTTTAGCAAAATCTTCCTATAAATTCTTACTAGGTATTAATGCTTTGTAAGCAAAATATTAAGAAAAGTTGGCACTAATAAGGCAAATGTTCAGACAAGGAAAAAGTCTGAAAAGGTGGGCTGTGTTCTAACTGGCTAAATAATATCCTCATATACTGGAAACAGCCACACATCCCTTGATTTGAATGCAATTCTTCTGGAGAAACAATGTGCTTCATGCCTTTTAAAGCACTTTGTTGACTCAAAGATGGGAGGAATCATCAATTCGGAGATGATCAAATGTCACTAGCAAAAATGAAGAGTAGACGGCCTTGACAAATACTAATTAACATGAATTAAAATTCAAACTAAAACAGTGTGAAGACAAATGGGAGTGGAATCTTCATCTCCCTATATACATCACTGAGGCTGAGCTGGTTGTCTAAGCTCTCTATTGTCAACAGAAAGAGAGAAAAAAGCACATCCAGGAGGTGATTTATCCCAGCCATCTTTGAATGAGCCTCTAGAGAATGAGCCTCTTTCTCTTCCTACATTGACTATAGAGAATATTTGGGTGATTTATACCTGATACCCAGCATGTAGACAACTAAAGTCAAGCAAGATGAATTCTACCCTGGGGACAGAAAAAAAGTCCACTGTAACTTAGGAGTTCATCAGTTTTAATTGACTGAGGAGAATGAACTGAGCACACTACTAATTCACAGAATGACTCCAAGCCACCAGTGCGCTTCAGGCATGAAAGGCAAATGGGATGCTGTGATGTGCCAGAAATTTTCCATTGATAAAGAATAATACCTCTATATAAAGATAAGTCAGATCTCATCTGGAATTTGATGTACAAGCATCTGTGACGGAAGAGAACTATTTAAATCAAAAATTTATTATAACTAACTTTTTATCCTAGGCTTTGGTTAGAAATTAAAACCAGGTCCCTAAACCTTACATCAGTGATGTTCTGGAACAGCCATCTACAAAGAAAGACCATCAAAACCTCAGGTGCTTTTAAGATGGATCTTGATGCTGCCTGTCTGCACTGAGAAAACAAAACCAGACTCAGTGCGAAGGCAGCATCTTTCAATCCAAATGTCACATGGTCATAAGAGATATAAATGGTGAGAATTATTTAGCAAGGAAAAAGAATCCCAACACATTAATGTTTAATTTTAGAAATACAAATAAGGACATCCAGGAAGAGTAATGTAATTTTAAATGAGATTCCTTTTCAATAAGCTTTGCAAAAAAAGATACATTTACTTGAATTTCAGAATAAGTGGGGAAGGAAAAATAAAGCTTAAAAAATCAGTTGAATAAAATTAAGTTTCTTCTAAAAATTTTTACTCATAATACTGCAATTATTATAGGAGCCCTCAAATCTACTCTGACTGTACAGATTGATGCATTGTTTTACATGCAAGACAAACCTTTGTGTAGAATCAGTTTTCTTATCATCCAGTAGCTAATTTACTCATTTATGCGGGTCTTTCAAAAAGAAAGAGAGGAGAGAAAAAACATCCAAAACTACTGTCATTTAAAAATCCCTAAGACTGGCAGGAGAAACTCAGTCAGGAGGAAGAATAGCAGCACTGGAAATTACTTTATAAAATGGGAAAAGAAGATGTATTCTGCAGTCTTACCTTCATGTCACAAGCAGAGCCATGTGGGCTGAGCAGGCTGCTTCTACAGAGACACTTCACTTGTCCAAGATTCCTCATGACATTTGCCAAGTTTTGGTGGAGGTCCCTGAAATTTTTCAGCAGATACAACTTTCTCCTTCTGAAGCACCTGCTGACAGGAGTCTCCACAGAAGCATCTCCAAGGCAAAGGTTCGGTTTTGTTTGGGTGGTTGGTTTTTTTTTCTTTTTCTTCCAGGTGCTGTATTTTACCTTAAGTCAATCAGTGTACAAATGAAGCAGTTGAAAGGTATGTCTTCCTTTGATCTGGTGAATATTTATCCTTCATGACTCCTCAAGGAATGCACTGCTGCCTTGCTCTTGTAGTTCTTCCATATATTTAAAGGTTTTCTTTTTAATATTCTGTTCCAGTGATTTAAAGAGAAGATGCTGCAGTAAACATTTTCCTTCTTAGAAGGCTGGAACTACTTTTAAAAGCAAAATCCTTTGAAGCATCCTTGATGAGAAACCTTCCTGATACATCTACCTGACACACTTTTACAAGTTTAAAAAAGTTAATAATGAAAGGCGGGAGGAAAAAATAGGAAATAATTAGGTTGGGGGGGAGTGTAAACCAAGAACTAAACATAATTATGGAAGAAAATTGAAACCAC
Organism: Ceryle rudis; assembly: GCA_033439905.1. Classification (NCBI taxonomy): domain Eukaryota; kingdom Metazoa; phylum Chordata; class Aves; order Coraciiformes; family Cerylidae; genus Ceryle; species Ceryle rudis. The sequence goes on from JAAGNO010027531.1 coordinate 31,468, forward strand.
AGCCATAACAAGGCAAAATTTAGTATGATAAACAGCTTGTATTCGAGTGTCTGACCCAAGTAGTGTCCTATGTAGGTAACTACGTTTCAGAAACGTTACATTTGATGAAACTTGATTAATTTATAAGGTACATCTGACTGCTTCAGGCAGTGATGGTTCGGCATTATTAAGGAGAAAGTCAGCTGTATAATTAGATATACTACATTTGTGGCTATAATTTTATTTGCTTGTAGAAGTGACCTATAGCAGAAGCCCTAAAATAAGTATTCAATGGGGCAGGAAAACATTAAAACTTTCTAGGGAAACATGCTGACTTTGGACTAGAATTAAAAGCGAGAGCACAAGTAATTTTCTGCTGTTACTGCAGAAAGCATCTCAAGATAAGCTGGAGAAGTAAGCATGGGTTTATGTACTAGGAAGTTTAATGTTAGGACTGTTCATTCTGGAGGTTGTCATTTCTTTGGACGTGAAGATCCAAGAGGTATCAGAAATTGCAGAGGATGTCAGGATGATCACTCTCAGCAAAACTACAGACCAGGATATTCTTCAGGCATCCGTGACCTCTGCATTGCTTACTCAGGGACAGACCAGATCCTCAGCTGCATCTGTGGCCATTTCATGGGCAATGGAAAAATCAAAGTAACACTGGATCCTTTGGCATTTCTTTCAGCAAAACCAGTCCTATCCATCTGGAAAATGGGATACTCATGAGGTAATGCTAAGATCATGTCCTTCCATGGACACTGGAAGAATTCCTAATTTATATTAAGGAACTCCACACTTCTACTGAAACCAAAGCCTGGAGCACTAGCTGAAGCCTTGTCACCAATAACATCTAAATACACCCCTTTCAAACCTATCCTGTATACAAATTTACAGTTTAGCACCTGAAAAAGAATGCTTTCAAGGATAAAACTATCTATGACATTTACTGTTACCCTATGCCGTCATTTTAAAGCTATAAGCAATATGAAAGAATCTTGTAATACACTGTGAAGAAGGGGTTAGAAAACATCTTTTTTTCTCTGAAAATCAACTTGGAAAACACTGTTAAAACCATTGTGCAACATCTCAGTGTCTCCTGTGTCAAATAATACTATAAAAAATGTGGGGGTTTTATATTTGTTTTTACAAGTTCTCTGCAAATTCTGTATTAGAGGCAACTACCTTCTTTTGGCCCTTATTGTAACAAACAATGATACTGTTTATTATTACAAACTTAATCCCATCTTTGTTAATAGAGTGCTATCCTACTGTCCTTTAATAGTAATTCACATGTGCAATATAGAATAGAGATAGGCCTTTGAGAAAGAAACATAACAATTAGTCTTCTTTAGGATGTATAGTCTATAAATAAATCTGTTCTGAGGGTACACCTACACCTTTTCACTCTAGACTGCAGAGATATTCTTTTTGCAGTAACCAGGGAGGATGTATTCACACTGCTGTCATCAGTGCACAACAGCATAAAAAACATGGCATAACATAAACTGTTTTAATTCTTTCTCAGCCACAGAGACACTGTCTAAAACATTGAAGGAAACTGCTAATAGAGCTCAGGATGTCTCCTTTCTTTTTTTCACTCTCACAAAGAAAGCTACCTTTTTTTTTTTTTTTGAGAATTCATGAGAACGTGGACCACCAAATTCAAATTCCCATAACCTACTTGCTTGTCAGAGAGAAAAATCTTAATAATCTTAAAGCTCAAGGCTGAAATGGATCTTAAATAAGGGTAAGGAACTTACAACAAAGGACCAAACTGCTTCAGTTTGAGGAGGTAACAGTCTGAACCAATGTGAAGTGGGGGAAAACCAACAAACGTAAATTCAAAAGCCTAATCTAGTTAATAACATGAATTCCCTTCTATTACTTACAAGACTGTCTCTGACAAGAGAGAAATAGTAGTGCTGAAGGAGCAAGCCTTCCTGCATCTGCAGCATGAAGAAAAACATTTCAAGGCAAAGATGAGCCAAACAGCCCACATTCTGCAATAACAGGTAGAGGAGTAGCAGCAGAAGTCTCTCTGAGAAAGGGAGGAGGCATTGATAATAACATTCTGCCCCACCATTGCAGTGGGCATCCTTCGTCCTGCCCTACCTTGACTGAAACTGAGAACACAGGGTCTGGAAGATATGCTTTAACCACACCATCAGGGAATTGTCCAAGAAGCAGCCTGATTGCTGAACTGCTGTCATGAAAGTACTAGAGACACACAAAGGAGTGTTCAAGAAAGAGTGAAATTAGTGTTGTGGGACACAAACTGATTTATATCAACTGATACATCAACCTACTTCTGACAGATCCACTGGCAGACAGACTTTTTGAGAAAGTTGAGGATGGCATGGTAGATGAACTACTAATACGAGTCTAGTTCTCTGTGACGCTCTGCCAAGGGCTAATCAAAATTGGAAGAGAGAAAGAAAACCTATGCACACACCCTCCAGGTTAACAAGTTTATAAAAGGATAGTTGAGTGGTGAAGTCCTTTCTTGAGTGAACACCTCTAGATATGATGGAAAGCCTTGCACGCAGTTCAGATGAAGTAAAACTCCGTAATACTAATATAAAGTTCCAGCCCTTTGGCTAGTCCCTGTTTGATCCTGTTGCCCAAATGGACAGTAAAACCCAGAGAGAATGCATCTAATGCTACTTCTTGGAAAGGTGAAGAAAATTTAATCATCATTCCCCACAGTGGAAATCGCCTTGATGCTGCCACTGCAAGAGAAAGCTCTCATACATCAAGGAACTGCATTGCTGATTTAGGGACTCTGTCTATGCAGTAATCCCTTGATCTCTTAGATTGAGAGGTCCTGCCTTCATTTTACCATGCCAGAAAGGTTAGGGGAAATGCCTCCTTGAGAAAATGTCTTATGACAACTATTTCTGTTTGCAGCAGAAAGAAAGCCTCCTCCTGTGCCATGGATGGTGGCAAGCATTCCAACTTGGCCAATATTAGCATTTTGAGGTTTCTGCCACACAGATAAGAAAAGGGCTTAGTGTTTTCTTAGGCTACTATCTAAGCTCCTGATGCCCTCCCATTATACTTTTAAAAGTATGGTAAGGGGATCACAGAGAAGCATGCCTTATTCTGAGGCAGTAAAGGTATCTCTTATACAGGTGACAAGATATAATTCAAATGTCACTGATCAGAGAAGGCAAAATGGTAATCCTGAAATGAGACACTGATGGAGATTAAAGGAACAGGAAATAACTTGGTTGGCTGTTGCAAAAAATCGAACATCTGTCAAATATGATGTGCTGAGAATAAGAGAAGATGGTTGCAATGCAGGTACTGGAAAGGTCAAACATTCCTCAAACTTGAACAATAAGGTACACATAAACCCAGTGCAATGGGAAAACCACTGAAAAAAAAAATTAGAATATTTTCTTAGTGGATAAGGAGACATAAAACATTCTTTTTTATTCTACCTTAACTCTTCAGGCTCAAAATAAATAATTACTTTTTCAGAATGACAAAATGAACTTTAAAAATGCAAATAAGTATGGTCCATTGCATAAAAATCTGCCATGAATAGCACAGTCTCTTTTCAGGATAGAAGTGCACTTCAAAATCAATACTGAAAGATTTACATTTACTGTAGTACCACAGGCTTATAGGTTACTTTTCCTTTTTTTTTTCCTCATAAAATCAAAGATTCGCTCCTAGATCTTGTGAGCCTAAAATTGCTCTTCTCAGAACTCATTGCTTCAAAGTCTCAAAAAGGAGTGTTGTCACTTAGTCTCATGATTCCATCACCTCCCAGATTCCATCAACACTGACAGAAAATATTTCATGCTGAGATCCCTTACAGGAAAATGTAATTACTTTAATTATTTTTTGTGTGTGTGTGTGGTTTTGTTGTTTGTTTATGGTTTTTGTTGGTTTTGTTCCTTTTTTTTTCTGGTATTTTTTAATGGTGAGTGTCTCATGCTTTCTATTACTTTGGCCAAATCTAGGTCTGAAAACAAAACAGGGCTGTTCCACAGATAACACAGTGGAAGCTTGTGATCACTTTCTTTTTGGGCAGACAGCTACTCCTGAACTTTGAGTGGCAAATTATAAAGACTGGTTAATGTTAATGCCACATGCTCACCTGTAAGCTACTTGTCACAAGAACCAAGTTTTCACTTTGTACCAGTTTAGTGCATAGGGCATTGAGGCTCTGCCTTTTGACGTCTGCTGCTACAACGCTACAGTTTCAATCTACTGAGCCAATTAATCCCTGATAGAATACTGCTAACTTTGAATGGATTTCTGTGCAGTCATAGGGTGTCTCTTCGACATGAATTCTGTAAGTGACAAAGTTACTCAGGAGCCCATTTCTTAGCTTCAAATATTGTTTTAGTGTAAGAGAGAGTTTTTCACATCGTTAGTGAGCAGTGAGGACATCACAGAGCATTCTGAAGCTTTCAGTGATCATGAATTGATGGAGTTTCAATTAAGTATAAGGAAAAGAAATGTAGGTATGCACCTTTGTTTCTTAATTTCAAAATGGCAAACTTTGCAAATGTTATTATAGAAAATAGCCTGAACTCGGGGGCTTAAATATGAAGATGTCTGTCATTTTGCAAGTTAAAAAATCACTAAATGTACAGTGTTTATACAAAAATTTATATAAGTATAATATATTCTGTTTGACAGTACCTTATTTAATACTTGTTGACTGACTTAGTGCAAGAAATAGATATGTGCTGATGACATTTCTTGATGACATGAAGTTGAGACATAAAATTAATTCAGGAATCGGGATACTACACGGGAAGACATGAAACTTTAATGCTTAAGATTAGCAGAAATAAGGTATAATTCAGTAGGAACTGATGTGCTAAGTCATATGATTTAGAATTACTAACAATTATTATCCAAGGGTCTCTTTAGCTGGACAGCAAAGTAGACTCATAGAATCATTTGGGTGGGAATGGACCTTTAAAGATCATCTAGTTCTAACCCTCCTGCAGTAAGCAGGAACATCTTTAACTAGATCAGGTTGCTCAGAGCTCTATCCAACCTGATTTTGAACGTTCCCAGGGATGGGGCTCCTACCACCTCTCTGGCCAACCTGTTCCAATGTTTCACCACCCATATCGTGAGACACCAACCTAATATGCTTGTGAATACATGCGATTCTAGGAGACCACAGACAAATTATTTCCAGCAGCTGTGCCACTGTGCAAAGCATAAGGCAGCATTTAAAGGCCTGCATATAATTCTGTGTGGAAAGATTAAGAAAAATACATTCACACAGTACTGGATGGAGAGATCTAAAATCCTGGGGGAAAGAGAAGCTGCTTTCTAAGAGGTGTCTCAGAGAGCTTGGCTAGATGATCCTTTTTGTCAAAACTGAGAAAGGGACATGGTGGTGGTTTATGAACTCATACTATCAAGTCCAGTGGAGGGTCACCATGCTGGTTAGGGGCTGAAGCACATGATATATGAGGAAAGGCTGAAGGAACTAGTTTTACTTAACCTGGAGAAGACTCAGGGAAGGCACTGTTGCAACCTACATCTACCTGATGAAAGGATACCAGAGAAGACAGAGCCTGACTCTTCTAAAGGCTGCACAGTGATACAATGGAAGGCAATGGATATTGTTTGCAAATAGAAAATTCTGATTAGACATAAATAATTTTTTTAACCATAAATATTGCCAAATATTAGAACAGGTGCCCAGAAAGGTTGTGTGACTTCCAGCCTTGGAGGATGTCCACTACTCAGCTTGAAACAGCCCTGAGCATCATGATCTGATTAGAGCTGCTTTGAGCAAGGATTGGACTAGATGAACTCCAGATGTCCCTTACAACACAAGTTATTCTATGATTCTATGAAGACATGTGAAAAAGAAGAGTAAACCCCCCCACTAGTTAACCCTAAAAAAATAATGCCAGAAAAAAACACCACAGTTACCTTTAAGGAGCAAAATGAGCAGGTTTACAATCATAATATTTTTTAAACAGTAAGGACAATAAAAATCTACTTACCTTTGAAATAAAATTAGATCAATTTATGAAATGGTGTGGAATGAAAAGGACTGGACTAGCAACCCTGAAAGTGACACATCCCCATGACCTATGTTGATGCTTAGTTGTGACAATCTTAAATCTATTTTTGAAACATAGTATTTCCAAATTGCTGATGATATTTTTACGTAAACTCACAAAGCAGTCAAGGAATATGTCCAACAATTCAGCTTGTTTTTTCTCCAGAATGATATACTCAGAAAACACAGAAAGAACTTCACTAGTACTTGCAGCAACTGGGCAGCGCACACCGCCCTGCTCTCTGGGCTGCCAGAATGAGAGCACCAAGTGTAAGCACCACATGCGACAGGCTGTTTTCACCCACTGACAACAGAATTTGGCCTGTAGCCTACCTCTGAGCTGCCCTCAAGGTGAGTCTATGCGCTAAGTGAATTGGTCTTAGAAAACAGATTTTTCCCCTATGGACAACAGCTTAAGCTTCTGATACTGCGTTTCTGAAAACATTTCTCTGTAGTCAGAGGAAAAAGCACGTCTTGGTTTCACAGTGAAGTGCATTAGTCTATGCAAGAAAATATTACCTCGGCAAAAACTTTGTTGCTGTAGTCTTTCTAGTTCAGCACAAAACGCTTCACATGTGCCTCAGCTGAATGGTTAAGTTTTCAAAACAAAGCATTTATACTTTTTGCATGTGACATTATGAGAAACAGATGAAAATAAACTACATCAGTTTGGAGAATGGCATTCTGCACTTTCCACAAGGGCTGATGCTCCTTGGTGACTGAAAAGTTTAACAGATGCTCTTGTGAAAGCCTATTTGCCAGGTGAAACTGAGAGCTTTTTCTTTGTCTGTGTCTCAGACACAAGACTACAAAATGTTTTCCAGAAAGGTTCAGATGGGAAAGATTATTCACAGATTGCCTTTGTCATCACTCAGAGAAGAACTCTCTCTAGCTGGAAATATTTCAGAGATATTTATTGTATTCTGAAAACTTCATTTTATTTCTAACTTATTTACAGTTAAACATTCAGAATCATAAAATATGAAGTATAAAATATTTAACAAAATAGATGCAGTTCATGTTGTTCCGATGCACCATAGATATATGATGAAACAGTAAACAGCATAGGAATTTCCTGACAGTCCTCTCTCTCATTTACCAGGGAAAGGAGCATGTAGACCTGCCCTATACATTCTGGTCTGATCAGTATGGCATCAGCCTTTCATTCAGAGAACACCACCACCACTCTGGTTTCTGTAGCCTCAGTCTTTCAGAGCTACCTTCACTATCTGAAATGTCAACACTAATGTTCAATATATTAGATACCCTCTGAAGTTGGTATTTTCAATAATTGGGGTTTTTTTTTCAATACAGAATTTCCTAGAAAAGAAGAATCAGGTAATTCAGGCCGTATGAACAAAAGAGTCATTTATTATATATATATATTCTCTAGTAAGTTATAATAGTCTCTTGGATTTTAAATGTCTTTTTGCTATTTTCAATGCTTAAAAATTATAATTTTAAAACATTAAATATTGTGTTATATACATTATGATTTAATTTCTCATTTCTAAACATGGAGCATTCTCCAAGTGAAAACTTGGATGAAACAGAAAACAACTTCATTGACATAACAGGCTTTAAAAGTTCACTTCATACAACCATAAATTTGACTATATGAAAAATAGCCAAACATCAATTTGCTCATATGTGGGATTTTTTTTTTTTTCTGGTCTTGGAGAGAGGTTTTATTTTTGGCTTTCCTTCTTTTTTTTTTTTTTTTTTTTTTTTTGTATAAACAGAAGGACAGATCTGGTCATTACTTTTGCCAGTGTTCAGTATTCTAACTTTTTTTAAATCTCATACCTATTTTATATAAAATAACAAAATATACAGAGAAAGCTGAGTTTGTTACATTAGTTCATACACATACAGTAAATAAAAGTTTTTTTATGTATGGCTTTGCAAAGGTAGATTATGAAGTGACTTTCGTATTTTATTTGTTTAAAAGCATTTTAAGAGAACGTGTTAGTGTGCTTACAATAGCGGCCATGGTAGTTGAATGTCGAGCCAAGAGTTTAATGCTAGGATCACTGGAGGTCTTGCCTGACACTGCTTCTGCAGCCTTCAGAAGACAAATGTAGTTTATTACAACCTTGTCTATCTTAGCTATAATTTCCTGCTGCTGTGTTTCAGAGTTCATGACTTTAACTAAACGCATGCAGGCTTCTGTTAAGCAACAGAGTACTTGAAAGCTGGAAGTCATAGCTAAAAGCATTTCCTCAGGGCTTTTATCAGCCATGGCCATTTTCCTGCAGGCACTTCCCAACTGCCTTGATTCCATAGATAACAGTTGTTTGTACTTAGAAAGTTTAAGGTCATATGTTTCTGGATGTAAATCTTCTCTCTTGCCCATACTTGCTCGGACCAGTGAGAGTAGCTCATTGGCATCCTTTTGTGCTGCAATAAATCCATCAGGCATTGCATATGTCTTCTCTTTCATCACATTTATTCGCGTGATTTGTGCATCGAAGGCCACATCGTTGAGATTCACATCAATTTGGCCACCTTGGATGTCAGCACTGCTCTTCTCATGTGCATTGACTGTCTCTTCTTGTGGGGGCTCAGCAGCTTTTGGGAACTCCAAGACTTTCTGCTCATTTTCACTGGAAAAAGACTGACCAACTGGTTCTGCGAGCTCACACGGGACCTGCTGTTCGAAGAGACATGAGAGCTGATGGCTGTCTCGGTCATCTTCATCATCATTGTCATCATTTCCTCTGCTTAGGAAACAATAGCTAAAGGGGCCACGACACCTCCAGGTGCTGGTGTCCAGCTTCCATAAGGGCAACGTTCGACATTGTTTGGAGCCCTTCTGACTGGCACCTGTGCCCAAACACCTCTTATTGTCCTTTCTATCAGTGCTGACGTACATACAACTCTGGGAATAACATTTTGAGAGCTTTTTGCCCAAGGGCAGTTCCACCCTTCTCTCCGACTTGGATTCATCCCTTTGGGTGTTGTCCAGGCATTTCAAGCTGACTGCGGCTGCCTTCTTTTCAAACAGCATCTCAATGCCTGCAGATCCTCCAATGATGCTGCTGCTGCGTCTTAGCACTTTCCTGTTGTGCGGCATCCTGAGGCTTCCTCCTATCATGTCATATGGCCGTAAACTAACTGTTGCCCCACAAGCCTGATTTACTTTGGGAATGTCACAAAAGTCTTGATTTTGACTTGGCACCTTTGATTCTGATAGCATGGATGATAGCATGATGGAGTCAGCTAGAGGCTGTCTAGGAAAAGCTGTAGGCATGCCTCCTTGTCTTCCCTTTTCAGGCTCTGTGAAAGCTACACTAGGGGTAGTAGAAGAGCAGACAGAATAATTAAGCATCACTCTGATAATATTCAGAACTTTTAAATATCTTTACCAGTCAGGACAAATGGATTCCTGGTATTTCCCAGTGGGCTCCATTCCTCAAAGTATTTCACAAGAAATTCATTGTTAGTTCCTTGAGTTTCTTGTATTTCACTAAGATGCTTCTTAAAATCTATCAACAAATTATAACCTAAGAATAGTAAATTGTTCATCCCACTGTAGCACACTTATTTAAAAAAAAGGAATAGAAAGTCATCTACAAGACATCCTAAATCTCCCCCCAATATACAGATTGAACGTTTTCTATTAACTAATCAGAGGAATATTTAAGATACCTTCTTTAACTACACCAGAAAGCGTAAGGAAAGATGCATTCATAGCAAATATGGTATGGTTATATGTTTGGGGTTTTTTGACAGAAAATTAACATTTCTTATTCTAGCAACTAGTCTGCTCCACTTTCAGATATTCATGCATTCACACACTACTGCTACATGTGGGTTGCAAACCAGGAAGAGGGAAACATTTAAAAGCTAACTGAAAGATTTTTTTCAGTGCTATGTCTGAAAAACCATGCATTTTTATAAATAAATTCATAAAATATCTTAAAAATTGTAACTTAGAAATGTGGTAATGGCTCTATATGCAAATTATTCTTTAAGGAAACACCTACTGTCAGATGGTGAAGTGGATACATACTTAGTAAGGTAGTGACATTTTCTCACATTTAGAGCTTTTTATTCATACTGGCATGTTTTTGACAATCCGCTAAAATAGCATATAAGATACATAATAAATGAATCACAGGTTTTTCTCTCCTACATTAATATACCTTGTGAAGCCCTGTTATAATCCAACAAGTATCCTGGAACTTAAGCAGCTATGGATTTTGGAGAGGCTTCCAACGAGTGGAAGAGAGGCCTCTCCATGAGTGTCCCCTAAAATATTTTTTACTGTAATGAGAGTCTTTTAAAAATAATTTATCTCTGTAAGCAGTTCATAAGAATATCTCAACATATACAAATAAAATGAATAGATACAATGAAGGTCTAATCCCACTGCCTGCTACAACTTGATGATGTCGTTTCAGGTAAAGATAATGCAAATGTCTCACCTAGTCCTCAACACTAACGTAACTTTAAAAACCAAACATAAGAAACACTTTATTACTGCTGTACCTGTAGTTTCTTTTATCTTGGGGATCCGATGACATCCTTCTCTCAAAGTGCCAAACAGTGGTTCAGCATTAATTGTTGAATGCACGACAGGCACCGACATTCTGTGACACACAGCTTCGGGCTGCTGGTGCAGGTCCTTGTATGTTGTTCCATGGTTTGGAAGAATGGCAGCTCTTTCATCTGCTGGAATATAGGCAATGCCCTTCATTGATGGGTCAGAGATAATGTGCTTAACATCAGAGGTACAAAGAGGAGATTCAACAGGGGTAGCACAGGTGCTACTGCCTGTGCTGCATCCTGCATCCACTGAAGAGCACTGAGAGCTTTGCAGTGAGAAATGGCCTTCACTTTGCAAAGATGACATGCGCTTAGCCAAGTGATATTCACAAAGTCTAGCCACGCTCTGCTCAGCTTCTGGAAGCTTTGAAGGATGGTCATCTGCAGATAAATCAGTATCTTCTGTGTCATTTAGGTCTTTGGTTGAAGACACAGGAGTCATATCAGACAGAAAGTTTTCACCTTGGCTAAGCCCCGAGGTATCATCCTGATCCACCTCAGGAGCCACTTCATCCTTACGGTCAGTTTCTGTTTTACCAAGGACAGGAACTCTTGGAAAAGTCTTCCCGTTCACCGTTTCTGCGCTTGGCTTATCTGCTGCCCCATCTTCGGCAGTGTACCATCTTTGGCGAAAGGCAGTTCTCTCCACATTAAAAGTGCTTAGGCGTTGACTGTCTCTTGCTGAAAGAGTTCCAAATTTAGCTTTCAAATCTTCATCAGTCTCTGCTTTTTTAGATCCCTGTTGCTTTTTCACGGTAGCATTGCCATCAGAGGGTGCTTTTACTTCACTGTCTGTCATCTTATTTTTCCTTTTACTAGTGCAAGAATATACCAAGGATCCCATGTGCAATTTGCTAAAATAATCAGTGACAGATTTTGTTTCCATGGTCTCTGGCTCCATTTCCATGTTATCGGAGTGAAGAATCTGCTTTGAAGGCACTACTTTTGACTGTAGCTCTGCAGCCTGACGACCAGCCAGAGGCTGTGAGGGCTTCATGCCTGGCCCTCCAGCCTGATTCTTAGCGATGGGAAATTCAGTCTGCTCTTCCACAAGGGGTTGGTAGCCTTCACTTGTGGTCAAAAACATACGTGCAGTGTTTTCCGACTGTTTCTGTGCTGCAGCTAGTTCAGAGCTTTCAGTCATTTCAGAGGAATTTGTTTCATTGCCAGAATCTGAAGATGACTCAGGGCTATATGCTCGCAGGATAGCTACACCTGCAAGCCACAAAAAATAAAAGTCAATTAAATGACAGCAGCTGAAGCACCTGGATAAGTGACAAGCAAAGGGGGTGTGTTAGAGACAAAAATATGCTTTGTAAGAATACTCTGACTTTATTGCACAGTGACCGGGACAGGTAGTTTAATAACATAATGGTAGTTCCATTAAATAATATTGAATATGATGTATGCAAAATGAGGGGGGGAAAAAAAAAAGAAAACCAAAAAAAACCACAACCCTCATGAAATTTCCAAAGCTAAATGGATGAGATGGAATGACTTTCAATGAATAAATGTAACTATGGCGAAAGAACCTGAATTGTCATTCGTCTGCTGTTCCTCTGAAGCAGCCAAAGCTTCTAGTGCTTGAAGCGTAGAGACTACAGCATCATCTAGCCCCTTCTCACACTTCCCCTCTGTATTAGTAGGGACAGCATCGATAAGCGACACTGGAATGTCATCATTGCCTAGATTACTGGCTTGCTCCTTGTTGTCTCTGGGCTGTGTTGCTTGATTCTGAGAGTCTTCCTCATCTGAACTGTCCCTGAAGCCAGGTGGGGGAGCAGCAATGGCCATGTTTAAGGTATGCAATAGGAAATCATCTTCATTATCATCACCTTCTGGAGGTGGAAGTGAAGTCAAATCAATAATGTCATCACTAGAACCAGAAAGGCTGAGAAGAGCAGGCCTATTGATTTCTCCTACCATAATGTCTTCTTCACAGCTTACTTCATCTTCATCTTCAGCATCATCTGTGTTTTCTGCGTAACAAATATCATGCAGCAAAGGTTCTTCTATCCCTTCTGCAGCTCCAAATATTTTACCATCATTTATAGTTGCGTAAACAGAATTTGTAGCAAACTGAATGCTTTCAGCATCTGGTGACAACTCCAGACCTTTGATGTCATTGGCATTACTAATATAAATGGCTCTTTGTTTTTCCAGTACTTCTGGACTTTCATCCAAAAGTCTTTCATAGCCAAGAGTCTGGGGACTGATACCATCCAGGTCGTGGTCTCCAAATATAAATGAAACTTTTGCTCCCCTGGGAGAATCCTGTGCTTTCTTGCCAGATTCCAAACCTGAGAGTGACAGCAGTGAAGGCTGATTAAAATCTCTGCTTTCTTCTGCTTCAGTGGGGTCACTTTGCTTGGACAGATGCTGATCGAATCCACCCGAATTATAAGTGTTTTCTATATACAGATGTCTATGTTCCTTTTGACATAACAGACTTTCAGAAACATCTACAGTCTTCTGTTTTGGATCAGTAAAGGACATTTGAGTCTCCTGATCTCCTTCAGCCAGGAACGTGGTAGTTTTTGGTATACAATTCCACTCAGAAGCAAGGAGATTATGCTTCCCTCTATTTTCAATTCCTATAGCATGGTGAAATAAAATCATCATTGTGAAATCAAAGAGCAAAATCATGCAATTTTTAAATGATAACTTGCTAATGCTGAGCAATAAACACTATGAATGGAACAGCTGAGCCATCAAACACTTCAGAAAAGCACTTTCAAACTCGCCTCTGCTCTAAGTTAAATATCTGTTGATTTAATGACCTAAAGTTTAACTGGCAGTTTTGTACTTTAGCACTAAATGAATCCTCAGCTAGGTACAAATGCTATTCCATGAATAGTAACACAAAACAATGTCCCCAGCTGGTTTCTCCAAGACCATATGTATTCTTACAAAAGATATATGCATACAAAATAATAGTACTCACAGGAAGCATGCATCTATTTCACTACAGCATGAAAGAAATTAATCATCTGCTTTATTTTACCACTAAGATGCTATCATAGGCAGAATATTAGCACATTATAAAGGTGAGCTGACATACTGTGGTGTTGTCTCTAAGGTAGCAGTCAGAACTCATTTGTTAAAGCCTTGTATTTATCTGTAGGTGCACTGGCTTAAGCTGGCTTCTGCTTTATACATTGGACAGTCGCTAACATACTGGGTAAAGAATACCTGTTTCTCGGCTCCCTGTATTTTTCTTGTTGGCCATGTTAAATATTGAGCGCCTTGAGTCAACCAGCAGTCTGTAGTATCCAGCTGTTAGGCAAGCAAGATTCATTGCATCTGATGATTCCATCAGTAGAGTAATAGGCTAGGAAGAATATAATCAAGTTTTGGTTAAGGCTGTTCCTCCTTAATGTTTTCCTGCTGACAATACTACTACACAGGAGCAAGTACATCACAAAGAACACACTGCAAAATACACCTAATAACTTTTCCTCACTTCTAATATTAAACAGTATCAAACATTTAGAAAAGATGAGTTGCAGTAAAGTAGAAGTCCAACTGGCCATTTTAACAGCTGATTTTCATCTCTTCCTGAATGAAGATAACCATTTTAAGACTCTTGCTCCATCTTTTTCTTGTATAGATATATTATTCTCACCAAAGCACTGATTTGCTGTTATTCTGAAACTGCCAAGGGCTAAGAACCTGCCACATTAGGTGCTGGAGTCTCACAGTAGTATGGGAATCTGCAGCTTCCCTGAAAATGAGGTGCCTTAAGCACATGTAAAGAAGCAAGATATGGGAAGAAAACAGAGTCAGGGAAAGTTCAGTCCCAGAAAATACAGTAGTGAGATTAAAGCTATCATTACACAGCAGTGACAGTGAATACTACAAAGACAGATTAAAGATTTTAGTTTTTGTGGCCTTGCATTACTGAAAAGACAAGTGATGAAAAAATAAGCAGATAAACAAAGAGAATGGAGAAAGATACTCAGAAGGAAGATTGGCAAAGAAAACAAACGCAAAGCATTTATTAAAAAAAAAAAAAAGTCAAACCTAACAAAAATGGGAGACCTCAGAGCTTTGAAAAACTATGGCTGCCAGGCTAGTGAGCATCAAACCTGAAACATCCATGTGCTGGAACACTACATGCAAAACAAGGATGGCTCTCTGAGTTAATCAACCCCTTACTAGTGAAAAGACAACTGATTCTGACAGAGGCTATGGCCAAAACTAGCTGATGATCATAGCTTACTACGAAACCCACAACAGGTTGGACAACTCTTTAAATGCCTGTGCTGCAGCATTTTAGGCCAAAATATCCTAGATGCCCTGAACGTTATATGATTTTCAGCAATACAGAAAAAATGATGCATTTTTTTTCTTTAAGGCATTTTGTGCTACAGTTTGAGCTTCTATTCAATACCTGTTTCTTTCAAAGCATTCAGCTACCCGTCTAAAAGTAAACCTGCAATGGGCTAATTAATCTCTGTTCTTTTGACTGACAACTAAAAAATAGCATTTGGAATGCTATGTTCATCTCTAATTTTCTGCAGTGATTGATAGAAAATGATCTCCTCCACAGAAATCTCAGACTGATGAAAACTGCTGTGAACTACTGTTAATCTACTGAACAGCCAAACTTTTAATGACTGCTTCTGCCAAGTGATACATGCTTGAGAAGGCATTAAAAAAAAAAAAAAAAAAGGAAATCTAAACTTTTTATTCATTTATTCATTAAGAAAGTATTGGCATACATGACATATATCAGCATATTCAGAATCTGGATATATAAACCTGCTACTGTAAGTTAAGTCATCAGTTGAGAATACCTACCTCTGTCTGCCTGCATCTCTTTCACAGGACACAGTGACAACCCCTACCTGTGTCCCA
>JAAGNO010027531.1:47332-90339 GCA_033439905.1 Ceryle rudis
CATCAGTTGAGAATACCTACCTCTGTCTGCCTGCATCTCTTTCACAGGACACAGTGACAACCCCTACCTGTGTCCCACAGAGAAGCAATTTTTTGTCCAATTCTATCCAGAGCCTTCTAGATTTGTACTTCTAATGTTAGATCAGTCTCATTAGGTTTAAGAATGCATGTTTTGAAATGCAGAGAGAGGCTTGTAATAAGTAACAATATTCTAACATAAAACAACATAATACCATGCTAATATATAATACTAAGACATACAGTGCTGCATTTTACATATGAGTAGATGGAAAGGATTTAATTTCTATATTATTTTCTCTATCTGTAAAGAGGTGCTAAGAGCTTTCTCACAAGAAGGCCATGAGTTTAGCACAGTAATACAGGTAAAGTAGCCTGAGATCCTTGGATGTTATCATTGTTAAGTAAGGTGAAAGAGATGCTGTGTTCACCAATCTGTAAATTTTTCTGAAGTTGCTGTCAAAGAGCACCTAGATTAATTTACAGCAATAATTTTTCTCATTAATGTAAATACAGAGAAACACTTCCAGGTCAATAAAGCTAAAGCGTTCGAAGCAAAATCTTAGTAAAATACTCCTTGTTTACGGTTTTTGGGTAATAGCTGGTTAAGAAAAAAGAACTGTTAGGCTCTATTTATTTTAATAAAATATTTAAAGTTCAATTATAATGAGAACTCTTCCTTCAATCTCTGCTTATCCTGATTAATGTTCTAGACAGTCTATGAAGTCTTTCACTTCAAAACAAAATAGATACCACACCTAGAAGAACCAGGACCATAAACCACACAAAACTCCACTCATTGCCACTAGATGCTACAGATGCAAAGTGTTAAATGGAATTTAAAAGAAATTCAGTTATTAGAGGTAGACAAAGAACATCTGTGAATATATTATGTAAGGCAAAGCACTGAACTGGAACACTGGATTACAGGGGATACTGCTCTGATGCAGCTGGTGATTCTCTAATGGTAATAATACTGTCTGTTACTCTAGAAGGAGCTTCTAGGGACTCAAGGAGCTTCAAAAGAAGGCAAATTTCATCATCACCTCTTCTCACCACGGAATCAAGGAAGACAAGAACGAAGTGAATTGTCTGAGGTCAGCCAAGAAAAATGTCGGAATAGAATACAAGTGCTGCAAAGCACCAGTCTGGTGCACCATAGGACCCTTAAATGCCCAAGCCATACTCCACCTGCCCTCTGATCAAAAAAGAGCTAAAAATGCACCCTCAGAATATTATTGGTGTGAAAATGTTCAGAACAGTATAGCTTGATCAAATACTCAAAGACAAAACCAAGAAGTTTTATCAATATAAACCAACAACAAACTTACTTTCACATCTAAGACATGCAGCTCAACTCTAACACTGCTTTCATCTTCTGTAAACATCTCAATCCTGTTCACGTGGCTGAAGTCTGCCAGGAGAGCCACCAGGTTTGTTTTGGTGTTTATCACATGACTGATTCCATACCGTGGCCCTACTAACAAAGTTACTTCTGAACGCTTTTCTCCCTGCTTTAGCAGAAGAAGAAAAAAAGAAAAAATAAAAAGCGTTAGGTATTGCATAGTGACAGAAATCATCACTACCTTCTTTCATTTTCATGAAGCTACCTTTGCATGCCATTTCTACATTAAAGATTTTTACATTTTTCTAAGATGATATGATATATACAAAAGCATATTTGATTCATAATTAAAAACAACAAAAAAACCCATAATCTTCTGCTTTATATTGACTATACTCTAGTTTTTAGATGGATAGTGGGATGCACAGAAAGAAAAATGATAGACTCTGCTTCCATGAAAAGAAAATCTTTGCCATTAAGAGGTTTCCAGACTAATTTAGTATACTATAATTAAGTGGATGGCACTATCTGACAAAAAAAAAAAAGGTGTTACCTATCTCCAGATCCCCAGTAAAATTAAAATGTTCATAGGAATGTTATTTAAAAGATGATAAAAATAATAATTTTAAAAAGCAGTTTAGTTCAATTAACAACAGTTTTTTACGTGTATGAATAGAACCTAAGCTTCTAAAGAAAATGATATGGTCAAGCTTTTGCAAAAAGGCATTGGGATAAAAAAAATCAGAGAAGAGAGACTGTTTCAAGAGAAATATTACCACTAGCGTTGCCTTGAAAACACGCCCTCCATATAATCGTAGATCACTGAGGAACTTGAGATAATGCACCTTGGCTTGCAGAGCAGATAGCTGAGGAAGGAGAAACAGGGGTAAGAGGTAGTGGTGGAAATTGATACACTGCCACATTCAGAAAGAAATCTAAGGAAAATGGACTGAAGTAACAGCTCTTCAGAGCCTGAAACCAAATCATTAGATGCGTGAGTTTCATATGAGGAGAAACAGTTTCATTCTTAAAATTAAGGTCTTGCTTGTTTAGTTAAAGCGCACCCAGGACTTGGGGATGGGCAGATCAGAGCACTGCAAGAACTGCTGCAATGAAGGGAAATGCTAAATTAGTCAGATTAAACATCTGTTCATTGAGGGATTTCAAGGCTAGACAGCAGATTTCCATTCATAATCATCACCAGTTCTTAGATATTTATGTACTTATACAGAAAAAGAGAGCAAAGAACTTGCTTTTGTCAGCTATGTGTATTATGTTTTGCTAGGTACTTGTGGCATATGGCATATTATTCCACTTAATTACTGTATTTCTTATTTTTGTAAAACAAAAGTCTTCCACTCCATTTAGTAGGGAATAAATCTGAAAACTAAATACAGTACATCAATACATATGATCATATCATGCAATACCTGTCATAATTTATCTCCTTTTTTCCTCCTCTGAACTTAAACTACCTACTTAAAAAGAAACAATTTGCAAATATGTTATGAGACTCAATGGGAAAAACAAACCGTTCCTTTCACCTAAACAATCTGGACCCAAACGTCAAACCTCCCTGGTGTAAATCCTTGTATCTGGATTTTTAAAAGATAAACCAAATTAATCTGATTTTCTATTTTCATTTCAGCCACTGGATATCTAAGTTAAAATCTTATTTGATCTTGAACAACATTTGAAGAACCCCTATCCTTAGGTTTTTCTAGACACCAAGGAAGAAATGGATCCAGAGCAGAGCAACAGGTGGTAATGCTTTCCCCTTCACCAGGTGTTCAGTTGGTGGAGAAATACACAAGGGTTGTAAAAAATGGGAGAATTCTGAGAATGACAGGCTTCCCTTCATGTGGAGGAGGAGAAGACCACCCAGAAAGAAATCAGTTCCTGCATTACTATCTACAGAAGTTGATGATGAGCTCAGATACTTTGTTTTTGAGAACTACCTGCTAAAAAAGCAGATCGACACACAATGTATTTCCTAAGCTAAAACAGAAAAGAATGAAGCAAAACTAACAAAGTCTTCTTGGTGCAGGAAGAGACTGTTGCAACCTCTCTTCTAACCAAGAACTGATACTGTATGCCACTGTCATCACCTGCAAGGCCTGCAGGAGTGATGGCTTCCAAAATAACCCCAAATTTACACTACCAGGATAAACAATAAGCAATTGGCATTATTTAGCTTTTACTTCAGCAGTATAAGAGGCATGAAGTGCCTTAGTCAAAAAGGTGGCCTTTCTTCCTAAGCATCACAGGTCAAACACATTGGGCTATGTTCACAACCAAGGTGTGATCTGAAATCTCAAGGCAGAATTTCTGCTGATCACAATGAACCTCAGCTCGGGCACCAGGTGTTTTGGAGTTTTTCTGTTCAGAAATGGTATCATTCAACTAAGTTTATGTCTCAACTAGTCACTCTTAGGTTCTTTTTATAGTCCATGGAGAGAAATAAGCATTTCTAGGACACAAGTAATCTGACCTATTTTTGCTTCCTAATGTGGGATGAGATGAATTGCTCCCTAGAAGTTCCTATTTCTCTCCATTGACCACAAAGAGAGATTGGATGACTTGCATAAGGGAATCTCATTATGGTGTCTAAAACCAGCCTCAGCTGTATCCATGTAACAAAGGCATTTCTGAGACACATTTTCTTCTACATATTTATTCCACCTGAAGCGAAAATTTAGTGCTAAGGAATGCATTTTACAACAGCAAAGAGGGTCCTTTACTGTTTTACTGTAAGGATCATCATCTATCCAGTTAGATCTTGCCCAGCAAAAAGTCTCTGTCTACAGCATAAAGGAAAACAATCCTGAAAAACTGGATTTATGTCAGGCTGTAAGTTAATGTGGTTCAGATGAAAGCATCAGAAAGAGAACAATAACTTTCCTAACAAGTATGCCATTAATAGGAAACTCTAAATGAATTAAAAAATATGCATCTTTATCATACATGAAGCATTAATAACCAGTTTCCTGGCATCCTCAAGATAAAAAGATAGTTTAGTTGGGGTATAATTAATGATTTTTAATTGTTCTTGGCTATGTTGTACTGAGCACCAAAAGTTAAATCTCTGAAAATATAATGGCTAGGTGTTTCTCCAAAGGATTAACTCTAAATGTTTCCTGTGAACATCACCCTTTCTGTTCTTTAAAACATAGTTTTTATTAAGATGCAAATGTAATACCTTTTTACCCGGAGGAACTAGGTTTTGATTTGCTTTGACAAGGTGTGAAAGTGCTTTCTTTATGTTTTTTTCTTTCATGCTTTGCAGCACAGCAGATGGAAGAAAAGTCTCTAATCCCCATTCTTTCCTGCAATAAAAGGCATATATTTAATTTCACATCCATGTGATGATTATTTATCTAAAGACTGGTGACTATGATACCAAGTGAATGAACGCCAGAAAACAGGAGAGTTGATCAAGTTCAGAGTTTTGCAATAACACACTCTTTCCTGTATTCAAACTATGTACTACTTATGAAAAAGATCCTTTAAAATTATTTTTCGCTCTTCTATCCCTTCCATCTTCCATCCTGCCATCCAGAAAATAAGTGTTAAGTTTTTATGTTTAAAGCCTATGCTGTATTGTTAAACACCAGTTAAGTACATAGACAAGTACCATTATAGTAAAATTGCATAAGATTTCACAGCGTAATGTCAGATTTAATTTTTTTTTTTTTTTTTTTTGGTAGGCTTTTTTTTAGAACATTCAAACTAACCAGCAATACCTTGCCTTTGTCACTTAAATTTTGTGGGGTTTTCCCCCCTCAAAAATATCTCATGTTTTACTGAATTTTCCTTTCTGCTTGAAGCACCCCTTTTGATAGAAGACTGACTCTTCACTTACAAGTATTATTTCTGCCGATTCACTACTAGGATACAATATAGCATGATCTTCAGTAAGGTGGGTAAAATTTACAATACTGAGCGTGCAGCCATTATTATTTCCATTTTTGTAAGCATATTTTTTTTTTTAAATCCAAACAGATATACACACAAGTTGCCTTTTAGAAATTTTCCTTTTCTTTGTAGTTACATATAAATGTTATCTAAAATAAAATAGGTGTCTAGTGGGATATTTTTGTATTTAAAAAATCTTACAATGGGAATCTAAGACACTACAGTCTTCGGAACCAAGAAATTGTGTAAAAGTCATGTAGATATGCTGCTTAGGGACATGATTTAGCAGTGGTAAGAAGAGTTAGGGTAGTGATTGGACTCAATGATATTAAAGGACTTTTCCGACCTAAATGATTCTATGATTCTGTGAAATCATCTTGCTATAATAATAACCTTTATTAAAACCTTAGGATTCAGATCATATAAAATTAGACCTGACCAATAAATCATTGAAAACAAAAGAGTTTATCTATTTAGTTTTATAGGCTATTTCAAGTGCCTAAACAAATGACCAGAATGTAAATGGACCAAAAAGTCCATACTTACAGCTCTTAACACACCTGAATCAACTTCAGCGACCAAGAATGGACCTAAAATTGGTGCATGTATATAGACATATTAAAGAAACAACCTTAAAGAATCTGCAAGTTACTCCTAATGTTTCACTTTTAAGGAACACACTGCATTCTTGACTTACTCTATGTATTTGAGGGAGATTTTCTGAGTTTGCTTGGTGGTCACAGTTGCAATATACATTTGTAACGCAGCCAACCGCAGGGCAATGTCATATTTCAGTTCTGGTCCAAATCTTTCCTGAACAACGTCATTACAGCTCTGCCAAAGAACCAGTAGAGGGAGCATCAAGTTCAAAAATCTTGCACAAAAAACTATTTTACGGTGTTTTGTTTGTTTGTTTGTTTTTTAAATAACACTGTGTGAAGAGTAACCCTGAACTCCAAAGCAGGACCATGCTAAAGGTAGGGCAGTTGCTCTCAGAGGTGTCAGATGCTCACCAGGATATGAGCACTTCTGAAGAACACAAGTACTTCGGCCAAAAAGCAGAAGGCACGAGCATTTTGACCTATCCTCTCTTCATCCTTCCTGGGGAGAACAGTAATCCACTTTCACAATGCTGGGAGGGTACCAGGGTATCTGGACTCAGGAAAGCAGGATTCTACCCAATAAGAACCACATTGCTTGTAAATCAGTTTTCTCATCCATTTTCCTGGATGTTCCTTTTCAGGCATCATTTCTGTCTGATATCACAGTACCAGAAATACATACTAGCAATTACTTCAGCTTCACTCTTTTCTAAAGCCAAAGATATTTTGGAAAGATATCAAAGCATTACTGTTTGGAGAGACTTATGAAGGGTGGGGACTTTGCAGACGATGAAGATTTGCACATTCCTCAAGTGCATTCATTGTCTTTATACAGCAGAAAAAAAACCCCAGGACTTACTGCAGCCATGCTTTTCCATGTAAAGATACAAATCTACATATACATTGAATGCAACTGCCTTTTTATTCTCCTTTACACCAACAATGGTGATGTTTTCACTTACCTGTACATAGAGATATTCAAAAGCAACTGGATCTCTTCTTAAAAGATCAATGGGATCCTTTGGGACAAAGCTAATTCTGAAAAGACATCTCATCTTATGTGAGCTTGGCCTCTGGGTCACCTAGGACAGTGCAATAATTGTATTAGTTCTTGGTAATTCTGGCCAAGCAACATTGTCTGTAGTCTGGGACAATGTGACCCTGTACCAGAACCACGTGATAGCAAGAAAAATAATTCTATTCAACAAACAGCTTTGCCATGGGCTCCTTACTAAGTTCTTCATGTGAGAACATCATATATATATAACCTTGTGGAAAGACATTTAGACTTATATAGGCATGATTACCCAGTATAACTCAACCTGAAACCAAGAGGGTTCATTCATTCAAAACCAGAGTGAAAGGACAGAGAAAACAGACCTTAATGAAAACCACCCAAGTGAAATACAAAATGAGTTGTGTTTCAACAGGATGAAAATACTCATAAATGAGAAGGGCTAGAAAGTTTTTAGGGAGAGGTGACATTTTATTTCTTTGACTGAGGACACAGGTGAAGCAGCTATTCTTACTTCCTGTCCCTTGTTTTTTTCTATTAGGCAATTAGTGAGAAATTACGTATTTTTCTTGGGTAGTTCTGGAGTAAATGATCTAACCCATGACTTCTGTCCGAGACAAATCTCTCCCAATATATTAAAAAATGAAAAAGACAGGCTTTGCGTATTGGTCAGCAAAAGCATGTAACATTGTAATCTGGGTATATTCACAAGGGACCACTGCATAGCTAATGAATAATTGGACGAAACATTATAATGGAGCAACGTTATAATAGCAAATTAAAATATTGCTGATTTTACAGGAACTTCAAAGAGGACATCCTCAGAATTAATGTAGTTTATGTAGTTTATTTAATTAGGTTAATGCAGTTAGAGAGTTAGTGTACTTTATAATCAACATCTTTAATTGGTAAGACTTTACTTTTAAAAATATCCAGTGAGGTCTCTGTCTTGCTCTAACAGTTTTCAAAAAGTATGTTTATCTCACTTTGTCTCTGACCTCATTCCTAATTATCTAGGCATATTCTGTATGCATAACTAAAAGCTCTGGATGAGATTTTTCAAAGCTCACCATGACAGTTTACTCTGATCCTTCTGATTTCAGTGAGAATTTTACCACTTACTTCAAAGAGAGACAGCTAGGCCAGAAGAGCCAGTATTGAGTATTTCTGGATATTGTGGCAATCACTGGGTAGCTTACACCCACAAGAAAAGAATGTTAACATGTCAAAGTCAAGTGCTTAAAGGGTAGAAAATGCTAGAAAGACTGTTAGCTGGTAAAGTAAGCTCCTTCATACTATTATATAGACACTAGTTAGAAGATGAAGGGAGGTCTAGCATTTAAGTTAAATATTTTCACCCATCTCATCTAAGAATCCATTTGTCCTTTTTTTTTTTTTTTTTTATTTCCCCAAATTAGGTTAAATTTAAAAAATACTAATGTTGTCCTGAAATGTAGAAATTTCACAAAATATTTCAGGTTAATCAGTTTAGGAAAATGATAAGCAGCTAAAATCAGGGTCCTTTGCTGGGAACTGTGAAACAACTTTACCTGTAGTCACATGTCTAAGGATGAAAGTCACGCTAGTATTTTCTGGGTCACAATTCATCACCACTGAAGTGACATAATGTATCACTGCATAAACAAGATAAACTTGGCTTTATCAGAAAGAGTGTTATTCCCTGTCACCCAGATACAGATCTGTATAGTCGGATAGAAACCAAAGACCAAAATAAGGTTGTTAAAGGAATTTGGGCAGGCTGTCATTTTCAGAATTGTTACCTTGGATTTTCCAGCTTTTGGGAATGTTTACTATCTGGGCCATGTATGGTAGGAAAAAGGCTTGATAAATATTTTCTAGCATTCATTCTGATCTTTAAGAAACTTTTAAATACTTTTTAGTGGCCCAATGAAACAATGAAATATGATGCCTATATAATAGAAAAATAATTGTTTTCTGTGAGAACCTGATTCTTACAACCACATCTAAATACTGTAGCTATTTGATAGACTTTATCAAACTATAAATCTTGCAGTTAACTCACTTGAGTAATGAAAGAGATGGATAAGTTACTGAACAACCCATTTCATTCATATCTGTTTTCATATATCATTACACAAACCTGAGTTAGAGTCTCCTGTTCATGTAGCAAAAGGAGTTTCGTTCCAGATCCTTCAAGCCTCTGCTCCAGCATCAGGGAAAAGTGTTCAATACACTTGATGGAAAGCTTTTCTTGGAGTGTTAAGATGACATCCTAATTAACAAAGTATTTATAAAATGTGCTTAAGTTAGTGAAGTGCTTGGGACCCAGTTCTTCACTGCCATGCACCATGTGTGTATCCAGCACAGGGTGGAAGCACAGATTTTAAATAGGAGGACAGCTGTGTTTCATGCCTGTTCTGCGCAACTGTACAGGACATCACACACATTCAGCCAGTGAAAAATCAGCACCTTTGTATTCAAACAACCCTGAGATGGTATCGGATATGCACGTGAAAATATATACCTGGGATTGCTGTAATTGGACAACTTTCTGTTCAGTTAACATGCAAATTATACTTGTGTGGCCCTTAAATTATAACTCTCTCCTTGGAAATAAAACACCTCCATCAGTAAAGGAGACACTCTTTTGCCACTATTCTCTTAACTTTCTGTTGGGGCAGTTTGTACTGCCACCAAGCAGTGCAAACCAAATTCATGTGCTCAACAGAAAAATAAAATGAATGGCCTTTATTTGTTCCTATGGCCAGAGGTTTTTTGAAGTCCACTTCTTGAGTTTTAAATGATGACAGAAAAGTCAACGATGATGATATGTGTGTAAAACAGTATCTCTAAATTCAGGGACCATATTAATTTATAGTATAAACCAAATTTTTAGAGGATTTTTTTTTTTTTTTCACATTGGATTATCTCTAAGGGTACTTGATTTGAGAGCAATTGTTTCTAAAATAACAGCTAAATAAACATCCTCAGAAAATCATTCAACCAATCTCTACCTTCATATAACACTTTGTAAATATATGCAGAGTGTTAACATCCTCTGGCGAGGTATTTTTTGCTTTAGTGAATGTAGTAGGAAAAAGAAATATATAATAACCCATCATTTAAAAATAATTTCACATTATGTTGGTGAAAAGGTTAAAACATTTCTATCCATCCAAAAGATTTTTAGGTATACGTAAGTATCCAGATGGATAGGACTTACTAAAATCATTATGAATTGTAATCCAAGTGCTTTAACATAATTTAAGAAGATTAATTGATCAATTACAGTGTGTTTATGGAAAATCAACACCAAATTGATGGAAGGATGAAAAATGTATGTAGGAGGATAGGGACAACTCTGTACAATGTAAAGAATCTAAGACAATATTAATGGATTACAAGCAACCACTCTAAGTAATGGAGCTTAATATTATACTGTTCTGACTAATGGAGAATTTATTACTCATTCATTAAATCTACTTTTATTTATACTCCTAAACTATGCTCAAAGACAAGGGACATAACAGTAACATGGAGACATAATACTAAATGTAAGTTTTTAAGAGGGGGTAATAATGGCACTGTTGTCCGCTTGGACCTTTTAAAATATGATGCACATAGGCATCAACTTACTGAACCAATTTTTTTGCTAGCCTGTCCTCTCATCCAATAACTTCAATGTCAGCCCAGATGCTACCTCCCAACAATAAGGAAAGCGAGGACTGTAGGGAAGGCACTGGTGGCACCCCTGTTGTTAAGTGGCGAGTTCCTGGATTACTAGGGGTGGAAAACATTGGAATTTGCCTTGACTCAGCCAGGGCACATCAACCTCACCTCTATTTTATAAAGAAGCAGCATTCACCACCACCCATTCACAATGAGGAAAAAACACACACATGCATGGGAGAATATGTAATATATATCTGTGCAGGCTACAGAATATATAATTGCCTGAATTAGATGTAAAGGCAATTATCCCTATGAATATTCAGAATGACTAAGGTCAAAGCATGCTTACAGCATCAGTGGAGCTAGACTGCTGAGCCCATATGGGTATCTTTGCAAATGACTTCAAATTAAGACATATGGTTTTACAGTACATGACACATCCATGACAGAATTACTGAAAACTAACATAATGTGATGGCCAAAGAATGGTCTTCAGAGATAAAATATCCCAGAACACACTGGTTGTTTTTATGCTTATAAAATAAAATACTGGATAGGGGTCTCATGGGCCTTAGAAGGGTATGGAGACCTCACTATCTACATGAAGCATGTCTCCTATTTCTTCACCAAACCTAACTTTCTTCACCCAACCAAATTCTCAAATGGACTGAAGGAATTCAGTATTCCACAGTTGAATGAATGGAGGCTTGTCTTCATTACCTGCATTCAATTTATGCCCAAGATATATATATGAACTATAAACAGATATTGCAGCCCATTTTTAAGTATAACTTCAATATCTGTTTTACCTTCATACTGGAGTAAGTTTCCTTTTGTTTACCTTAGTAAGTGACTCACCTTGCTATTTTAACTGATTGAGCTTAATCACGGAAATGCAGCCTTTTTGTCAAATATGCATAGCTTTACAATCCCTTAAAACCAGCAAAAGCTGGCAGTGCAGCTGAAAATTGCATGTCTAGCCTTCACTCATCATTCCCACCCATGTGTCTCTCTTGCTTCAGTGCATGCATGCTACCATGTGGTGAACTAGATTTGGTAACCGATATTTGTTAAAAGTATCTGACCTAAACAAAAATGCTTAAGAGACCAGAAGCATGACCAACAGCACTAGTCATGCTGCCTAGTCCACTACTCCAAGCCACTCACAAACATCAAAAATGCCTCTGTTTTAGGAACCTGTGTGGAACAGCATCAGACACTCCCTAGCAGCCTCAGCTGTGTGCCAGGGCTTCACCTCTTTATTTCTGTATGTGAAATGTGTTACGGAAAGCATAGAGAGCATTAGACTGATATGAACAATTTATAACCAGCATAACCCTAAAATATCCCATCCCAAGTCTACTGGATGACAAGCCAGATGATATTCAATTACCAACCAACATCTTAATCTTCTTAGCTCCTGACTTTTGCTGACAAATCATGCTACTATTTGGCAGAATATCAAAATGATAGGACCACAAAATTTTAATTGCACTCTAGGCACATTAAAATGATCACTTCTTCTTCACTGGCAATACAATATGGTTTTAGCAGCAGAAAAATGGACAAAAACCTTATTATTTCTGAACTACAAGTCCAGCCCCAACTGAACACACTAGTGATTTTATTCTTAAAGCATTCCAAGTAAATTAAAATTACTGAAGGTCTTAAAAAGAGTTAACTGTCATTCTTGGCATTCCATAGCGAGACATATTCAGCCTACCTTTATTGAAGTGCTGCAGTCAAAACGGAAAGATTTGGTTTGTCCATTTTCAAGATACACCTTCAGAACATTTGGCATGAAAAGAAGTGAATTATCCTTAACTGTTTCCTGCCAAGCAAATTAGTGAATCAGATTACAACATGTAACAAGGGAAATCTAGAAGTTGTTCTATAAAGATGGACATCATTCAGATGGAAAGGTAACAACTGAAAAGGAGTGTGTTGGCTCAAACTGAAAGCAGAACTGGCAATACCCTGCAAGGGTTTAGCCATGCTCAGTAAAGCAGCACTCTATAGGTCTCTTCCCTGGAATAATATAACTAACTGTTCATATACATTTTATGTCTGGATTAGAGTATTTTCTTTCTATAAATCATATGTCTCTGATTATAAGTGCTACCTCTATGAAACTTTTTTAATAAAACAGAAAAATAGATTACTGTTTCTCTAAATATAGCAAGCTATTTTGTGTCTTCAATCTACAAGACAAGAACTGCAGATTCATTAGTAAGAACTACAATCAAGATGTTTTACAATCTCTTTATAGCTGGATATTAAATGCTAATATCTGTCATCATTTAAGAAGAGTTAATATATAATAGTACTATTTAATTGTGATGATTCATATCAAGGATAGCAAAGTAAACAGGAAAAGGAAGGGAAACAAAGCTTGGCTTTGCTTGTTTGTTTGTTTGTAACACAGAAATTACTTTTGACAAAATGTAGCATCGATTTATGTTTGAAAAAGAGTTGGATAAAGACATCAGTGTGGAATGATGTTCTGGCAAATTATGAAAATGAACGGGGAGTTCCTGTTTAAGGAGGAGTTCGGTGCCTCTCAAAGGGAGGCTGACTTTGCCTGAGGGCTGGAAACAATAAGTTCCAAGTGGGTAAAACAATTTTAAAGAGGTCTTTAAGGTAACATTAGTCTATTTTCCTGACATGCTACTTTTGAGCTTATGGGTTTTCCTACTACAAAATCACTCTGAAAAAATAAAAAAAAAAAAGAACAAGCAAGCATTAGCAAGACTATAGAGACATATAGGTGCTATTATCACAAAATGTATTCACTAGCATTTTAATCTTGTTTTAAAAAGGGACAATTTTTTCATAGTATTATGGGCCCAACAGATTTCAAAAGCAGATCTTTTTAATGAGAAAAACCCTTCCCTTTGCAAGCCTACCACTGTTGTTCTTACCATGTAATTCCCTCCCTTTCTAGCCTTGAGGCATACCTTTGGATGAAATGCTCGGTCCTTCCTGAGGTTAAATAGTTGATTACTCACCGATACCTGGCCATTGATAATTACTTCTTCTGAGAAGCGTACTTTGACAGGATTGGACTTCAATCTTGCCTTTTTTGCAGCACTAATAAAAGCTGATTTAGGAGACTGGAAGGAAAAATGATGACAAGATATATCACATAATTCCAAGTTAAAACCCATCTTTTCTTTTTCAGTTATTCTTATTCCCCTTTTTTCTCACACACTGGGAACTCCATGTATACAGCAACACTCTGCATACCATTCACTGAAGAATGGAAGTATAATTAAACCATAATGCTTCCTGAGATAATGTCCGTGTACATACATATAAGGAATCACCAATGCATACTGCACATATTGGAAGTTATCCCACTGTCAAACTGGAGCAATGAGAAGTGTTCTCAGTGTATATACAAATTCTATGTAGTGCTTCCACAAATGACTGCTGTCAACCAGACTTATTTGCCTGAGTGGATACTGACCGGTGACCAGCCAGTGACCCTTCCTTCAAACACTGAATGGAAGATTTTTGCATAATCTATGATCCAGTAGATACAGATACACACACAACTTTTGCCAAAAAAAAAGTATTAGAATGTTCTTCAAGTGCTGTGGCATCTTACTGTATTAATCCATTTCAAAACACAGGTTAGAACCACCAAAAGGCACCTACAGACCTGCAAGCTTCCCCCAAATGTATACCATACACACTCCCTGTTCAAGGCTTGCCTTGAATAAATCAGACACTTTATGGGACTTCATGGATTAGAAGTCTAGAAGCATTTTGAATTTTCTTCTGGGACCTAATTGCCTTTTACCTACTCCATTATTCATGGGATTCACCTGTGATCAAGTGGACCTTGTAAAAAACATTCTCCCTCCATTTGAGGAGATTGACTATCAACCCATTCTTGCAGCAAATTAAATATTCACTGTCAATGGGATTTCCATTTTCAGCAGCAGAAGCAAGTTAGTTTTATTCTCAGGTCAGTTACAAACACAGCACTTCTGCATTCCCTAACTCTAGTTATGATGAGTGTCAATAGAAGAATTTCTGGCTTTGGTTGAAAATCACTGG
This sequence comes from Ceryle rudis, assembly GCA_033439905.1. Classification (NCBI taxonomy): domain Eukaryota; kingdom Metazoa; phylum Chordata; class Aves; order Coraciiformes; family Cerylidae; genus Ceryle; species Ceryle rudis. Next base: position 61,946 of record JAAGNO010027531.1, read on the forward strand.
GCTCCTTCCAGACAGGCTTTGTTCCATTTGTTTCATTATAATGCAAATTATGATTTTTCAGAGTCCTAGTCTAACTTCTTACTAGTTTTGGATACTGAAAAGAATAACTCACGTTGGTTTGCCTCTGGGAAATTAGTGCAGGCATCAGTGATGATGATCCTTGAATAATTTCCTATTATCAATGCGGCATGACAGCCGCCCATGTAAACACAGGAATTCTTGCCACCATCACTCAAATTTTGATTCAATGAACAATCTGCAGGAGTGACAGAGCAGTCCAGGGCCATGTGCTCTTGTTGTCTCTGATCTCTGATAAAACTGCTTAAAAAGTTATTTTCTTTCAATGAAGAAACCTTACTTTTAGTAACTAGCAGGAAGAAATCTCTACCTTGTTTCTGTTTGCAACAGACTTATTATCACAACAAAAATGTGGTAACTGTTACCATAGGCTTAGAATCAACCAGTGAACAAGGAATGAAAGATGTCACATTCTCCCAGGAAATATCAGAGCCATCCAATAATTCCTGGAGCACAAAATAGAACCAAGAAATAAAAATGAATGCTTCTTCACTTTTACATTTCATTCTTTCTTACCTCTTCTCTAACAGCTATGACCATACAGCTTTTTAATCAGTAACAGTAAATGACAGAAAATTCAACCCCATGATCAATCCAAGCTCAGCTTCCAAAGCTAGTGCTGAAAAATGCAGAAAGTCCCCCAGGAGATTTGAAACAATCACCGAAAAGAAAGAAAAAGAAAAATAGTGGGGGGAAAAAAAAAGTTAATGTCTCAGGGCAGGGGGCCCAAAACCCTTCTTCATCAAGAAGGGACAATATGGAAATGCTGAAGAAACATGTTCACATATTGTACTCTAGAGATTAATTCCTTGAAAGGCACAGTATACAGTAAGACCATGATTAATAAAACAATTCTACACATGTCTTTTCTGATTTCCCAGGTAGTCCCTTTCTGCAGTGTGTAAGGAGAATAGCCTATATGGAATCCAAAAAATGGACTGGAACCTGTTGATGCCCACTGCCATGGGGCAGCACAGTTATTAGGAGTATGCTGCTGGCTCTCCCTTGAAAAGGTAAAGGGAAAAGGGTGGCTTTCACTTACTCTTCTTGCTGGAAGGGGCATTTTCCAGTTGTTTGCTCTTATTGCAGATGAGTCACCAGTCTGGCCTCTCTTTACAATCAGACTGCCAGATTTTCTTCTGGATTCCAGCAAAGTTATTCCCATATAACAAATCTGGCAACCTGCTATGTAGCTCTGTTGCTCTCTACAGTCTCTCTCTTTTCCTCTCTACAACCTCATAAATCCTTTGTGGGGGGTGTAAACACTTAAATTATGTCATTGAAAAATATGACAGAGGAGTCCAACACAACTGGAAAATCTGGACATATGCAAGTTTCCAAGAACCCTAGGACATGGGGTTGAATTTATATATAGTACAGCCAGTGAAGCACACCATGGTCTGCCATAAAACATGGGGCTTCCCTCACCTCCCACTTCTGCTCTGGCAATGTGGTCAGGACTCTGGCCCCTTGCCAGATGCTCTGGGTGAGCCTGGAAGCAGATTGCTTTCTAAAAAGTTTCAAATGATGAACTATGAGTGTAAGAAAAACTGTAACAGCTGTGCCAGGTATTTGGGGGAACATCCTCTGCTGGTTAAAGGTTTGAGTAATAGCATAGCTTTTGCATTTATTTGCTCAATCTCACTGTTTCTACCTCTGTATCAACTAGACACTTGACATTTTCTCTCTGAGGAAGGAACTGTTTCAAAAGAGTTTGTCAAATACCTAGGAAAACAGATTGTTGAAGCGTTCTTGTCTAACAACACATCAGCAAGATGATGTGCTGCTCTATTCTATTTTAATATCTCCAGGTTTGTAGGTGAATAAAGCTATCAATTAATGATTCTCAGAGTGCCAGGTGCATTTGTTTCTGTTACTCCCTCTTTTAGGCAAATGGAAGCTATTATCCTCAGTTAATGACCTTATGCAGAAGGTGTTTACACTAATGCAGAACATTTATCACTGCAAGTAAAGTATCTGCATTGTCACAGATAAAAACAGCTTAATTAGAGTGAATTTTGCAAAATGACAATATAGATTTTAACAAGGAGTCAAAATACTTCAAAAACCCACAAAATTTACACTGTGTGACCTAAACAGTCTTTCCTGTTAAAAGCTCACTTTTATCAGGATAAAACAAAAAAAACCCAAAACAAAACAAAACAAACCCCCAAACAAACAAAAAAAACCCCAAAAACCAACCAACCAACCAAATTTACTTGTTTATGCAGAATTCAGTAAAAGATTGGGTGATCATTTCAGCACTACCTGGAGAAACTGCCAACAAGAGGAATCAAGTACTGCATAAAGAATTGCTTCGAGGAAATGATAGTGAAGACTGAGATGCTCTTTTGAACCCCGCTTACTAGTGACTGCAATCAATGGGCATCCCATCAGCAAGGTCAAAACATGAGAGATTGCTATGACAAGAGGAGGCTTTCTGGAAAATGTTATTTTTCAGAATTAGATCCTATTTTTGTCAGCATTATTATAGATCATTTTCTGATAGATCTTAGAAATAATATCCTACATTTTGAGGGAAATTGTTTTTCGATGAAAATAAGAATGTCTAGTACTTTGTCTGCTTTTGCAGGTAAACTGTAATTTGGGGAGATTCCAAAAGAAATGGTGTTCATTTTCTGCAAAGGCCCAGCGGTGCTGCCACAACAAAACCTTTACTTATGCTCAAGAAAATGAAGGATTTAACATTTAGAAGAGGATACTGTAGTATTAAGCTACCATAAAGAAATGAAACAACACAGCAGTATGGGGCAATCACAAGGTGAAAAGGAAATCTGCTTTGTGACAATGTATGTCAAATTCTGACAGAAATACTGAAGTTTTATATAGACACAAACTGTATATATGCAATCAATTTTAAGTTTGTTCCTTAATATTAGTCATTAGTTTAGGAAATAAGGAAAAATTGCATGACCACAAAAATGTGTTAACTTTTTGGTCCATCCCTAAAGGCAATGATATGAGACAAAATTTAGCAAATAAATAAAATGTGAATAAAAGGAAAAATTAAAGTTACTAAGTGGAACAGTACATAATACCCATAGGCAAACTAAACACTACCATTAATAGCTGTGAGCAAGGCTGAAACAACTACACTGGCTCACAAGAGTATTGTAGAAGAGCAGTAGAGACATGGAAGCAATAATGTGGAGGAATTTTACCATGCAGTAATTTGTTATAACCACAGGGCACTGATAGATCATTACCAGGAGTATTTCTTAAACTCTTGGCACAAATTTAATTGCTGAAATAGAGGTCAGATTTGTGCTCTCTCTTAAAAGTTGGTGATTTATCATAGACAATTATATTTTACTATTTGCATTATTTATATTATACTATTTTTAGATGGTAATGACAGTTTGATCATTAGTCCCATACAAGTATAATATCGACCTGTAAGGTGGGGAATAGCTATGCCTTACTTTAATGCAGATACTGAGAAAATCTAATCCATTCAATCTAAAGTAAATGACATCCTAGTTTACTCTGGTTGTTCCAAAACCTATGAGCGAAAATGCAGGACAGCTTCAGACTTTGTGGAACATGCAGACATTGTAGTTCCTCTCATTACTGGATGAGGCTGGGCCATATATGTCTGTGTTTATTAAATGTGGAGGTCTGCCATAAAATCTGCTCCACTGGCCTTTTGGGATTCTGGCTCTCCAAAAATCAGCCCTTTTCCTTTATGGATTACTCCTTTATATTCATGATTACCTGTTCTTCCCTACAGCTTTGCAAGGATAAGGACCTTTGGCAGTGAAAGAAACCTTCACTACATACCAGCCCAGGTTAAAATGAACAAATGAAGGACTACATGAACCTGACACTGGAGAAAGAATTAATAAAAAAGGAAAAGGGACCTAATGGCACCTGGGGGCAGAAGAGTGGGAAGAAGATCTACAAGGAGAAAATGATGGACAAGGTGAAAGGTGGAGGGGCTCTTCTCCACTTTATTGAAACAGTTAACATGGAAGTTCACACTGAATTTTCTCAAGTCTTCACTGCTGAAAAGATCATGTATTTTTTTACAACTACACTCCAGAAAAATCCATGCAGCCTAAAAGGAGACCTCCAGGAAGAAAGGTGAGGAGAAGCAGTGCTCACTTGGATTTGCATCACACACAGATAGAAGGAGAAAGGCTGTACAGTACAGGTCTGACATGAGAGGGGGCTGCTTCAAACAGCAAAGAGTGGTTGGACAGTGACCATGCATGAGTCAGGACTTTCAGGAGGCAGTGTAGTGATGATAAGTTTGTCATTAACCATACCATGATTCTCTCCTGTGTAGGACAAAGGTATGTATGGAAGGGACCATACCAAAAAGCTGTTGTGGAAATTATGCAGTGGAAAACCTCCTCAGGATGATTGTAAAAAATCATAGAATCATAGAATCATCAAGGTTGGAAAAGACCTCAAGGATCATCAAGTCCAACCTTCTACCTAACACTCCCATAGTCACTAGACCATGCTCTGAAGTGCCACGTCTACTGGCTTTTTGAATACCCCCAGGGATGGTGACTCCACCAACTCCCTGGGCAGTTCTTTCCAATGTTTAATTACTCTTTCGCTAAAGAAATCTTTCGTCATATCTAATCTGAATTTCCCCTGGCACAACTTGTGGTCATTTCCTCTTGTCCTGTCATTAGTTATGAGGGAGAAGAGGCCAGCACCTGCATCTGTACAACCTCTTTTCAGGTAGTTGTAGGGAGCAATAAATGTACACATTCAAAGAAAAAAACCCCTATGTTTCCTACGTCAGCTTCACAACCTCAGTCAGCCCCAAATCATCTCGCTCAAAATATTCATGTCTGACTTCCAAATGATTTCTAAAACTACACCTTGGTAGTCTTTTCTGGTTTAGATTTTGAAGTATTTGTGACAAACCTGTTTTTTATTTATAACTTTCTCTACAACCACAAGTCTAGATGTGGTAGTTGCTGTTGTTATGTGACTCCAGAAGTCAAAGCAGCATGAAAAATACTATGAGACTCTCAATAAGAATGTTGCCATAATCATTACTATCCATAAATAAGTGTTATTTGTCATAGTTTTTCTGCAAATGTTGTGTCTTAGACATGTAAGTGTGTTATAACAAGAAGCATCTCTTTCAAAACAGAAAAAGATCTTCTCCTTTTCCCACTGCAGAACTTATACACAGCAAAATTGCCATAGATCTTGGTTGGGTCTGGATTACATCCGCGTTGTTTAAGAGATTAATCATGAAACCAACCTATCAAATGATCTCTACACATAAAACCTGAACAGATATCAAAACAAGCAAGTTATTTGATTTGAGTAATGCTTAAAACTTAATAAGGCAACAATCAGAATGATAATCAATTTTCAGAATAAAATGGTCATAAATTATAATCAAATGCTAAACTTCCAGAAATCAAAACTTTGAACTGCTTCAACTGCTTTAGCTGTTTGGTGACCTCCTTATGACCAGTGGTGATATGAGCCTGGCAGAGATTTCTAGATTGATGTAACAAAAAAAAAGATAGGCTAATGTTTTGGTTTGGTCATAATTAAGATGAAATTTTAATGAGTTTAAGCATTAGACAAAACTGAATGCACTTAAGCAAAATTAGCTGCAAAAGCTTTCAAAAAGTACTAAGTGAACTACAGAGTACTGTAAATCTAGATTACATCTACTTTGACCTGCAATCATAAAAGATAGTTACATGAAAACATGGAAAGAAAACACACTCTAAATAGTGCAAATAAAACCAATTAAGAAACAGCACTCTTGTAATCCATCTTGGCAGATATTTTTCATGCAATGATAGAAAGAAAAAATTTCACCATCAAGAAGAGAGATCAATTAAATGCTTGTAAAGATGTATTTCTGCCAAGAATAAGGAAGAAGTTCAGTCTTTATTTAAAAGCTCTTACTTTTCCTTTGTCTGGTTTCTACTTCATCTTTCCAGTTTTATTGGCAAAAGAGTAAAAGGAAAAACGGAGGAGGCAAAATTAAAGAAAAGGGGAAAACACATGTGCATCATAAGTTTTGAAGTCATATATATTGTTTTCAAACTGTAAAACAAAATGTATTTGCTGGAGGACCCCAATGCACAGAAAATGAGGACAGGTACACAGACAGAGTGCAGTGACACTCAGCATGGCAGTGCTGAGAGCAGTGTCACCTAATAGGCTCAGGCACTGCTGACAGTAAAGTGGTGGTCATTATACCACAGAGGGCCAGCATGGGCCAGATGATCTAAGCAAGTCAGGAGTCCCCAGGAGACTTTACAGCCCAGGGTCTGCATAAACTCAGGGATCCTATACTACTTCAGGACTAAAACTTGGCTGCACAAAATGGCAGCACCCCAGCTGCTCTCCATCCATATGCACACCTTAGTTTCCACTGCAGGAACACTTAGTTTGGAAAGTGATAAGGGAAGGATGCTATGAATCAACAAGGCCCTGGTCTAGACAGGGAGGGAGGTGCACAAATCAGATGAGATCTGCAGGGTGCAACAGTACTACAGTTGAAGCTCTCCCAGCTAAGCTCATGCCACTGAAGCATCATGACTTTGGGATAAAAATGGGTCACTTAAACTTAGCACTGATACACATACATTAATCACACATTCTGACTGCTTTATGGACAATCTTCATGCCTTTGTGAGATAAAACATCCATCAGCCCTGAAAAATAAGTGCTTTGTCTGGTGAGGAAGAGTTGGGGGACTCTGACAGAGATGTGAGTGGGGCAACAGAAATGCACATGTAAGATGGGCACAGCAGCCCAAGTGGCTGACAGGAAAGGAAACTGTTTCAGTGCCATTCTTATCTCAGTGACATCTTGAGGTAGTTCAATTATTTGTTAGCCTTTGGTGTTACATAATGAAAGGAACAGATTCTGCCTTGTCAGGCCTCAAACAGGGCGTGGACCCAAAGAGATGGGAAGATACCAGGTCATGACTTTCCTTCTTCTCCAGGTCAAAGGCTGGAGGAGGACCATACCTGCACTGTAAGGTCTCCCATTGAACATGTAGTGAACAATTCATTTGGGTTTCAGCTTCCCATACATTCAGTACCTACAGGCTTGCTCTCATACTAGCAGCACAGTGATAATAGACCACAACACCTCACAGATATGTAGTACTACACTTTACTGTCCACTTTAAGGGCTACACATGCCTGCACCACCCTTTCTTAACGTGACATTTAAAGAATGAAGCCTGTCAATGGGTGAAATTAAGCAACCTGCATAAAAAGGCAAGGGGGTGAGGATTTCTTTTCTCCCATATTATATATATATTCCCTGTGATCAAAACCACTGGCTTTAAAGGTGGCTATGTTTCTTCATTTGGTCAAACTATGCCTGCATTTTCATTTAAGGTGGCTGATGTTGATGAGATCCCAGCTTACCTTCCTGCCAGTGGTATTACTGCAGCATGGCAGCCCCTACCTGGTTTTGCTGTAGGATGTATGCTTTTCCCCCATGATTTAGTTGCTATGAAGACTGGTTTCTAGAAAGGGTACGAGACTAGCACAACTACACGGCCACCTCTAAACTAGCCAGAAAGGCTAATGAGTATTACAAAGCCACACAGCACTGGGTAAAGCTGCATTTGCAAGACATATATTTTGGCAGCCTCATCATATAAACTTGTTTTCACATCTTTGTGTCAAATCCATCTCATTTCTCATTCTTGGGTGGAAAGGATGCAATTATTCCTTGTTAATCAAAACTGTTGTGTATCAGGCAGGCCAACAGGGAGCTGAACAGACCTGTTGAATCTGACATCACTCTTGACACATGGATGAGGCCCCTGAGCTGCCTTCAAGGTATGCACAGTTGTGCATGGATGTATGGGAAGAGAAACATGTAATTCCTCCCCTGACTTGGCTTCTCTCATTTTTCATGGGAGATGGGTTTGAGCTGACAGGTCATGAACCTACTCCCACATACTGCTGACTGAGGTGTAGAGGCATGTCACATCAGCCAGCTCCAAGGTGGGCTGCAGTTTCTCCCAGTCCCTTCAAGTCAGCCTCACACAATCACCTGTCTGCTTCTTAACTTCCCTCACCTCTAACATCCTACACGGGAGATGCAGACAGAGCCCTCCCTTGCATAAGGTACAGCTGGTTTGATACGGTAGTGTGACTCCGTGGGATCAAGGCAGAAACAAAAAAACCATCCAGGAGCTGTAATAGATCAGAAGTTGAAGCAGAAATCAGAATCCTGCTCTACCTATCTTTCTAGGGTGAGTTTAAAAATACTGTTCTTGTTTAACTTGCTAATGCATTTTTTGAGTGCAGGACGCAGTAACACAGTCTTAAACATCACCTCTAGGAGACACAGCCCTTATCTCACTTTTTATTGTACAGATAAAGTAGACACACAGACAGAATATAGGCAGAAAAAAAAGCTGCTATGTTGCTAGGAAACTAATTCAGAAAACACTGACAATACTTACAGGGTAAGGTTGAACAACAGTAAGGAGGATTGATTCTTTGCAGCTTCTATAAAAAGAAAAGAATAGTGAAAGCAAGTGAAGATTCATACTTTTATTCACTACAAATAGCCTGCTTTTATTTTTAATGGAGAAAACTGCAGTAATATGGAAATATGTTTATTACAATCGCATAACAGAGAATTACAGAGGTCTGTCAAAATAACGATGGATATTAAAAATTAAGTTTTTTCCAATGTAACGAATTGAATTTACTTAAATTTACAACTTATACTATGAAATACTTGCTTCATCAAAGCGTCCTTCATGCTACAATCACGGTTTCCTCCAGTAAGAATGGAATACATTCGATTAATCCTATCAGTTCATCATCTATAGACTGCAAATTTCTTTCAACTACTTTACAAATGCAAAGTAGTTTTTATACCATCTAGCTCTTGTACACTTCATACCAAATTTATCTGAAGACAGAAGTGTTTTCAAAACAAAAATGAGGACAAAATTTAGCCCCCATTTCTTCTCTAGCTCACATTTGGTGAATACCACCATTAGAATTTTTACATTTTTTACAAGATCGCTAAAGGTATTTTTTTTTTAAATTAGACAGCTCTTTTTTAAGATGAAACTAGTAAATGGAAAATGTATAAGCAGCTCTAAAAAAACCCCAACTGAGTGGGGTAGTATAAAGAGAAGAAAATATTAGGAATCTTGACATGATCTAGTGGTCTAGATAAATGACAAATGTATATTTTTGACATTTGGTGGGCAGTTGGGCATGGTGGATAACTGGGGAAAAGTACGGGAAAGTGGTAGAAGAATGAAGAGAAGACTCAATATCTCTTGTATGAGATTGTTGGTCAGATGGCTGCGGAGGGTAATATTAGCTAAGAAAAGGTCAGCTGCTGTTTTTTTGTTTCTCTTGGTTTTGCTACTTTCAAACACAATTAATTATTTATTTGATTTATTGCCTGGCTAACTGAAGTGCAATGGATTTGGCATGCCTGATGTGTTCAGCAGAACTATCTAAAATAAATCACACTGTATTGGTCTCATACAGTGTCACCTTGTATGCAGATTCATACCTCTGATATACAACTTAAAAAGCCAAAACCCGAAGAAAATAGAGGATAGATAGAAAAAAATGGTTAGAAAATTGGTCTGGAAAGTCAGGCTATACTTGATGAAGCCAACACATCTCAGATGTCAACTAGGGTAGCAATTTCTTCTTCTGCCATCAGTCATGCACAGGGCAAGGTATAAGCAAATATCCCCTAATTAGAGAAAAAATTGTGAAGCTTCAATTTTTCCTCCTCTTATGATATATTCATACCATTGCACTAAAAGATTATAGGTAGAGTTTTCAAATGGAGAGATTGAAGGTTTTGGCTGTTTGTCTGTCCTTGGAAAAACAGAAATAAATTTAATGAGGAACTACATATGGCAAAAATTAAATATTCTGCCACGAACCAGAATAATTTTATCCCCTTCAGTTATAGCTACTTTAACAAATTTCCCACAATTATTTTTCACTTCAATAAAACATGTTCTGAAGTTGAACTCCGGAAAATATTTATTCAGTCATGAAGCAGCCTCTATTTACAGTGTTCATATTTCTGAAAATTTACAGTTCATTTTTAAGGTGTGTAAGCTACAGTTTTGGAAATTTCCACAATTATTTTTTATTATTGTCCATTGTTATTCTTGAGAGTACATATCGTATAGTTTTTAAAGAAACTTCCACTCTATTTTGGCTAACAACAAGATTCTCTCTACTTGTTTTTTTTTTATTCTGCCACATTTTTGTGAATCTGAAAATGCAGGATAAGAAAGGTAACTTATTACAAGAATCTCACAGTCACATCTATGCTATCCACATCTATCCAGTTTGTCCCTGATATATTAAGCTAGGCATATGAATAGATAGAATAGCCTACAGTTGTTAGCTATGGGATTAACTGCAGCTTTGGATAACTACTCCATACCCAACCAGTGTTTTCAATTACTTTCAACCCACTGATTTATGTTTCTCATGCAACATAAGATTACCACCATCCCTGTCTCCTGTGGTCCAGATACCTTAAAGACTTGTCTTTAAAAAGAAGATTAGCTTCTCCTGAAAATGTTTTTCAGCTCTTGATTATTCTTGGGTTAAACCTGTCCAGGTGCCAGTGTAGGCAAGATACATCCTAGGCTAACAAGAGCTTTTTTTAAACCCTAAGGTTAAAAAAAAAAATTTTGGGGAACAAGACTTTCTTACAGGAGAATCACTTGCATTGAAAGGATGCTAGACCCTGGCTCATTCATTCAACATTTGAGACTATAATAAGGTCATCTGGAGCATCTGGACACAAGCTGTTATACATACACAAAGCAGGTGTCAAGCACTACATACAGTTCCCTCATCATTAGAGAAAAGTTCCTATAAAACACGTTACACACAAAACACAGTGGTTACAAAAGAAATAAAAATTTAAGTAGCATCTTTTTGATCTGCAGTACTCAGTCATGACTCCACTGCTTATTTTATAACCTTCTCAGGTCATGACAAAACTCCACACCACTGCACATACCTTTCTACTTCCTATATTGTTAGCAAATGCTATATATCTAAATGATTATCTTTACACAGCACTGGGGTGCTGGGTCATCATACCGTGTACTGTGTATATCACAGTAATGGAAAAACACTAATGGAATCCCTGACCGTGTACTGTGGTCTGTAAGCTTTATGGCTTAAATGTTTGTGTACATATTCATATCCATGTGTGACAGGAGAACATAGAAGAAGTTTAGATTAAATTTCATAAACTAGGTACATCAACACACTTAAACATGAGCTGCTTCTTTTACACAACACCCAAAGGCTAGTGACAAATGATAAAAAAACAATTGCAGTCTTACTTTCCCCTGAAATATCTTTCCTCCCTTCAGACTATGACTACAGTTAAAAAAAGAAAAAAACAAAATAGTATATACTGCAGATATTTTATTGCCTTTCATACTCACTTAACCACATCCTAATTATGTCTCTTTGAAATCTACATGCTCTTTTACAGTCACTGAAGACCAAACATCTGCAGCTCCAAGCTTGGACAACAGCTGTGTACTTTTTGGGTGCTCTACCATCTGACCAACTAACACCAACACCACACTAAAATATCATGTTTCTTTCATTTCCTGACATTAGAATCATATGGTGAGAACAAGGCTAAAATCTGAAAACAGCAATGGAAATTTCAGTGATTCATCTCTCTCTGTCCTTCCCCATGCCCCGCGTGATGATTATATTTGTTCATTCTCGTTTCTCGTTACAGCTGCTTAGGCTGTAACAAGGACAGAATATAGACCGTTTGAGAATCAACTCACGACACATTATAAAGGTTAAAGTTGTATTACTATCAGGAATCTCGGGCTACATGGGGTGTTAACATTCAGCTACAATGCCAGAAATTGACTTTATCTGTGAACTTGCAGCTGGAAATCACTGACTCTCTTCTGCTTCCACCTAGCTGGAAGAGGGGAAGGGATGTGAGGGCTGAGGAGGGATGTGGCAGGACTCCCAGTATCTGAGCTATATGGAATAAGTGGCTCTGTTCTTCATATGCATCCTACAGCAAATATAGCATATGAATAAAGTATATATATTACCTGTACTCACTCTCAAAAACTGAGAATGGAAAAACGCTGTTTATGCTAATTTAAAATCTTTTAGCAATTTTACATATTAGAGGAGTACTAAGTTTCTCTCTCAGTGAAGATGAATTAATTAGGAACTGACATATAATAAATAATATCATTTACAGGGAATGCAATTAATAAAAATCTCTTAACAATAACATCTCTGTTTTATGCACACTGAACATCAAATTCTGAAACTCTTTTTTTGAAATGCTTTCTTCTCTGATATTTCAGGATCCTTTGTTTCACTTTGGGTCTCATTTTTGATGAGAAAGGTCCGAATTTCACAGTTATGGAGTTTGATGCCATGATCTGCAATATGCTTCACACTAAATTTTTGAAGTAAGGAAACAGAAATCGGTGGGTCAAAAACTAACTACAAAATGTAACAGGTTACCTCAAGAAAGGGAAATGGAACTCATCTTCAAATTCTAGCACTTAGACTAGAGAAAAAATCATTCAGCACTTGAGTGGCTTTCATTATTATGAAGGTTAAGGCAGTAATAATGAACAAGGAGTTTGCAAATTAACTCTGTTGTAGTACATTTCAAATTTTTGCAAAAGGATTTGAGCTGTATATACATTTTTACATAAAACTTGTTCTACAGGAACTGTCTTCACCTAGGGAAGCTCCAAATTTCACTTCTGACTTTAATCATGAGCAACAATTCCTGTGGAAAAGCACAGTTTGCCCTAGAGATCTGCCTAGATCTATTTCCAGGGCTGGAGACATCTTCTGGAGAGGCCTCAGTGGGACAGAGTAAACCCATCCTAACTGAGTGTTGCCTCATCCTCTGCTGTTACCACAGAGCACCCCCTCCCACTACCTTCAGGTCCTGCAATGATGCCAATGTGTGTGAGTGGAATAGCAGAACCTTAATAAGCTAGTGGAAAAAGTCAGTATTCACTCATTGACACCAGAGGAGAGAGGCTTTAAGATTATGCCTTTCCCCAAAGCTATTTTTGTGACAGGAGAAGTAGCGCTGTGCAAACACAAACACACAAGCTAAAAGTTCATGTGGTCCAGATCCTCTGCACTGGGAAACTCCACCAGCATGAGCCATGCTGTGTGGGGCTCTTCCCTCTCTGTTTCCAAAGGCAACACTGCAACACACAAACCATGGGCAATGTTCCCATGACTTGGTAGCTTCTGACAGAAGTACAGTAGATCAAACCAGTCTGGAAGCCATGTGAGCAGATTGCTTCTGGCCTCTTGATTACATCTACCCATAGAGGAATGCTGTTTTAGCAGCTGATGAAGAATCTGACCTTTCCAAGCCTATGAGGAGGATTTTTCCCAGAAGAATTTTAGGGGAACATGCAAAGTTAGACTTCCTCAAGAGCTTGCCGGTACATGACACAAGAGCTGCTTGAAGAGTGAGAGTGGATTTTCAGTGTCTGCCTGTCCGGCTGCCTGCGTTCACCTCCAGGAAGTCTCTCTGAAGTTCCGATACACAGCTAGAGATGGGTGTTCCTGCCACGTGTGGCAGGGTATGCCACACACGGCATTATGTCCCCAACTCCATTTCAGAAGACAGCTGCAAGAAATGTAACAAGAGACTTATGAAATAAGGTATGCTACCACAACGGTGAGGTGTGAGATCCCAGTCTGGGGAGGAGAGGTATGGTATATAATTGTAGAAGATGGGACATGAGGCCAAGGTCTTGCCTTGTGGGTGGATATGAAGAACAACCTAAGAGACAAATGGGAGCCTCAGGTTAGGTGCTGTGTTTTCCAAGGATGACAGAGCATGAAACACAAAGAACATGGTGTTGAGGTCTTGTTTTTGGAGATAGGGCATGTGTGTTGGAATCCCTGGTACAAGAAGGCAGAAAGAACATAACATTTAGAAAGCCGGTGGTAGCTTCTTCTACTGCTGTTAATGGTGTTACCCACACTTAGCCTCACTGTCAATGGAGAGGAATACTCTTGACATCCAGGCAACTTCAACCTGTGAACTCCTGAAACCTACAGTTTAATTTGAAAAGCCCTGCTGCTTCACAAGGTCCTTAAAATTTAAGTCTGCCATTAAATATGTGAGGACTTAAGCAGCAGAAGCAATCTGCACAAGAATCTAGGAATTTTACAGGATTCCTGTTCAAATATCTGAACTCTAAAAATTGTGTAAGTAATGGATGCTTGAAATGACCGCTGCCACATAAAATATAAAAGATATAAGCATGGGATTTTTACTGCACTGCAGGATCGACAGCAGAAACGCAGCTGAGAGAAAAGATACTCTGATTCAAACATAAATAACTTCAATAATAGCATAAAGAAAATTACTGTCAAAAGCAAATTTTGTTTTATATAAATGTTCTTCCTTCTTTTAAAGGTCTGCCATGGTGTGAAAGTCAATCTTTAAAATTGTCACAGTCTGCAGCTGGCACTAATTGGAACCCTTGTTGGCAGTCTCCATAAGGGGCTAAGAAGCAAATGTATCTGCAGGCTGAATTATGCTTGCTTCCTCTGATAGAAGTGGTCCCTTCAGATCAGGGCTGTGACACACTGGCAGGCTTTTCATACAGGAGATGCCATTTCAGATGCCTTTGCAGTAAAGGCTTTGCAAATAAAAAGCCTCCCATTCTCTAAGGCTGTCCATCTGTCAAGCTTTCACGTGTACCAGATTCACTCTGTTTCCTCCTTTATTAGCATGGTGGAAAGATGAGCCCTATAAAGAATTTATTCTTGAATTTCAGTGGATTATGAAGACCTGTATTTACCTCTAGCCAAAACAATCCTCCTCCCCACAAATATCCAAAGTTTGTTCGGTTGCATGTATTCTCAACTTTAAGGCTGTAATCTTTGTAACTAAGTTACCAAAATGTTAGTCAAACAGTAAATACCTGTACCCACTGTGCAAGACTGCCTTGGTAAGGCTGCTTGAATATCAACAGCAGCATTATGCTGCTAAGTGCTGAGCAATGTTACCTGCAGTCCTCTGCCAGACAGTGGCTTACCGACTCCTTGTTACATCAGTCTTCAATTAATTCTAGAGTGCAACTCTTAATATCAGCAATACGCAGAAATCTACACTGATTGCGATGTCTTTCTTAGGCAACCATTTTCCTACTAACACAGATCCACGACAGTCTCCCTCAGCCCCTTAGAGAACTTAGGTTGAAACCTCAAGATGGAGTACAGGACATATTAGCAGTTACTAACACTGGTGTTATCTACTCCAACAGAATCAGTATTTCCTTGTTTTAGGTAGTGTAAAAACCAAGAAGCAGATGGGCATGCATGTGTATCTGATGGACTGAGACTTTCACCAAGTCCAACTGTTAGCGTGCTACTGCCACACGATCATAGCATAAATTACTTCATGCTGCATGAAGATGCCATGCTGCCAAGGAGAAATATGTAGCACTTACTCCCTTATTAATTAATTCTTCAGCTGTCCTCTTCTAATTAGACTTTCTGCACTTTAGTTTTAAAGGATCAAAGACAGATAAAGCAGGATAATATTGGTCTCTGAGGTCATTCATCCAGGCCAATGTTTCAGTGCTAGTTTCCCTATCATTAACTGCCAAAGCCCCAGAAGCTCTGAGAAGTCAATTTTCAAAGTGTAATGAACAAAGTGCAATATAATCCAGCCCCAAGATGTCTATTGATGAGACATCTTTAGGAATGGTGTTATGGATCTACTATACAATAGCATAAAAATATTTACAGAATAGGATGGTGTCATCACAGAAAGGGCAGTTCCACTGCCCTGAAAATTTCTCTTCTTTATTTGTCAGACAAAGTTATTTCCATTAGACTGTAATGACTTTTAAATGGCATTTCTGTGGACATTTCAAGTGAGCCCTCCTTTCAGACAAGGTTTCTAAGTGAGTGAAGGGCAATTCTGATTTCCCATTCTGCAGCTGCCCATGTGCAGAAGCCATCAGGGATGCAGTGGCTGCCCCCACTGCACACACACTACTCAAGGTATGTTAAACCCACATACTTAACTCAGGATCACTTACCTTTAACACTAAGACACGTAATAAGTACTTCCAGGAACTTGGACTGTACTGAAACACTGAGGTTATAGAACGAAATGAACAACATGGTAACCTCTAACCATCCCACAAAATCCAACCCAATACTGATGTGAAATACTATGTTTTGAAATAGTGGCATTAACCCATTCTCTGGAACAGCCACCAGAGACCTAGCAATGATTATGAAATCTGTTCCAGTTACTCTGTTTCTTAACTTTAACCTTCAAAAAAGGAGACATCATGACTTTGTTACAGTTGAATATGTGGTCACAGAAAAATCTCATTTGAAAAATGTTAAATGTAATTACAACTTTCCTCTAATTTTCTAAATTTTTGTAAATTAATCTGGATGGTCAAACTGGATTCAGAGTTCATTTACTTGGGAGAGGGAAAGAAAAGGACTACCATACTTTGAGTGCTATTCTGTACAGGTCCCTGATGTTCGTCTACATCATTATCTGAATTAGATTAAGAGAGGCTTTACTGAATTTCCAGCAGTTGCTCAGACATCTCGATGCAGTCACATAGCCTCTTGAATTTTTACTTCAGTAGTGGAAACAGACAAAATAATGAAGCTTAAAGGATTGAAGGAAATTATGAGGTAACTTTCCAAACCCTGAAAAGTGGTGCTATTCCATTTATATTAGCAAAAAAAAGAGATTAACAATATGATCTAGCAACTGAAAAGGATGTTTCAGAGAGCAAATGTAATGGTAATATTCACATAATGAAGCCTTGTTGTTTTCTTCTATTTTTGTTTGTTTGTTTTGGGTTTTGTTTGTTTGTGTTTTTTGTTTCATTTTTGTTTGTTTTGAGGTTTTTTGTTTGTTTGTTTCAAAGAGACAGAACGTACATTTTCAGTTCGGAAATAAATGCCCTCTTCTAATGGTTTATTTTTAATGTCTGGTTTTGCTGACACTATGCTAGCAAGTAACAACCATCCCTTTGCTTGGTTTCTTTCTCTAATCTGGTTGCAGCAGACCTCTCATGTCCCATGAGAAGTGAAAGTTTTGATTTAATGAAACCTGGGATACTTCTCTTCATTTTAAGTGGCAGAGCAGCATGCTTTAGATGAGGACATCATAATAATGGGGAAAAAGGAATAAAAGAGAAATACAGGATCAGTTATTTTATTTCCTTCAGGAAATGCCATAAAGTTGGCACAGAAGTCAACAAAACCTTATAGCATGTCTAATGGCTAATTTCACAGAAACATCACTGCCTGTCCAGGTTAAAACTCCATTGGTAATTGAACAAGCAAGGTGCAGCTCTGCTATCACTAACCATGAAACCAAAGCTGGACTGATAAGTGACTGCTTATGGCCACAATGACACTTAAGGAAGTGAAGTGCTCTTTGTGTGATGGTCACAGCATCTTCTAGCAGAGCTCTTCTTTGCCTGACAAGTCATGACAAAGGTTAGGCAGTTGATACAGTGATGTTAATATAATGCAAATATTGCTTCATTAGTGCTTATACTCTCCCACCAGTTTCCCTCTACTCTGATTTTTGTCATAGGTGGACATACTTTAGACAGAGAGTAGATTTTCTGTATGTTCTGGTGCAGCATTTTTCACAGTGAAGTTTGTTCAATCTAGATAGTATGCACTTAAGAGATCAATAAAAAGAGAAGTTCAATAAAATGCATTATCTAATGCTAAACATGTTTAATAAATAATTATGGCTATGAACTAAAATAAACACTGGTGTAAATTTGTTCCTTTCTGAGAAATATGGAAACCACGTACTCTAAAATCACATTTCAAAATGGAAATAAGGAAGTGTAATTAAAGACAATTGGAGATGTCAGAAACTGCAGAGGAGTGATGCCTGTATCAATAAGATTGCAAAAGAGATCTATGGGAGTTACATATTAAAAAGGAGGAAAGCTCACTAAAAATGAAAAAATATTGAAGATTTTTTTTTTATGTGACAAATTAACCATAATCTTTCATAAACAGAGCTTCATTTTTATTTGTACTGAAGCACTAGAAATCATTGAAGCTGCTATTCATAATCTGTATGTCACTGGCATTTTTAATATCAGGTTAGGGCATTGTGTGTGTAGTAATGAAAGGTCAGGTGTTTGCATACATCCTTCATTCTTGCAACTATTAAATTTTTTCCTTTCCTTAACGCTGTTCAACAAGCGGAACATCAGATAAATTCTGCTGATTAAATGCTAAATGCTTGAGGAGCATCTTGTTTTAGAGAGTTATCTGAGTTTTTATTAATAATGCATAACATTCACATAGGCCTATTTGATGTCAGAACTCCTTCACAGACATTATCTTAGCTCTAAATAATCCAGTCGATAAAGAAAAAGAAATTAAGAAGAGTAAGATGCATTCAGAAATGAGATAAAGCTCTTAAATTCTGAAGAATATTGTATTTTGAAACTTCATATTATATACTGTTCTTGGTTCAATATTGTTTGCTTTATTATTGTTCTTGAGAAAAACACATTAATTCAAAGAGTAAATGATATTTCTTTCAGATGCCTGAACACCATTATTTTTGCTTTTAAGTTTTACCTGTTTTTTGGAACCAGACTATCTAATCCAATCTAAGAGCACTTCTATTCATTGTTATGGAACACACTGCTATTAATATGCATTAAATAATTTAAGATTGACAGAAATAGTTTTAAGAAATAAATTTTCCAATAAAACAAGATTCATTCAATGCCTCATTAAGAAAAGTTTCAGTAGTCAGTGGTTTGAGTTTTGTGAGTTTTATTATTATTATACCTGCAAGGTTAGACAATTGCTGGATACTGAGCTGCAGAGACTAATACAGAATGATTTTTGCTTACGGAGTCTGGAATAGAAAATTGGTTGGTCAGATGCCAGAGACATATCCATGTGCCACTGAAGTGATGGCAAATCACATAAGTGATGGCAAATGTGATTTTATAATGATTTGGATGGGCAGCCAAAGAAGCTACTCTTCTTAAGCTACCACGCACATGACACAGTAATTCAGACAGCAGCAGTCCCAACATGCAAACTGTTTGGCTATATTTGCATCCCTGCACATTATTTAATATATTTAAGATGTAGACTGATATGAAGAGGAACTGAGACAGAATTGTTGCCAGCCAATTAACCACTTGCTTCTGTTACATCGTGCTAGTTATTAAAAAGTTCTGCCATTAATACATACCATATATGCAGTGTGTTTAAAATTCAGTCTCACCTCTTTTTTTTGTTTTTGTTTTTAAAGTATGTATTTATTTATTGTGCTAAAATCATTAAGATGACTATAAAAATCTATTCAAAGGTCTGTCCAACCTTTCAAAATCATATTGTTAATTTTCATTTAATACATCTAAATATTTATACTGATTAACTTAATAACATGTTTATGCTGTTAAACCCTTTTTTTTTTTTTCACCTTTTTCATCACTAGAACTACATAGTTTGTTTAACATTTTCCTTGGGACAAAGAATCACTAGTGTCACTGAAAAGTTACAAAGTAAGCATATGCTGCACGTGATTGTGGTACTTAAGGTAAAACTTACATTACAATTAAGCAGAAATTCTTCCTTGATAAATGCAATAATATTACAAAATATAGGAGAGGGAGGAATGTTTGAAAAGGGGAGAAGAAAATTACCCTGCAGGCACAAACCAAGCATAAAATGCTGAATTCTTCTATCCACACAGACACTGAAGACATAATTGCAGTGCAGTCGTACACGCCGATGTGCGCTTTAGTACAGATACAAAGGGTAATAACAGCAGTAAAAATACGATGCTTCTCTCTTCAGTATCAGTTATATCTTCCTACCCCCAAAGAAAAAAACCAAACCCGCCCACACTTGCAAAGCCAAGCCAGTGCTTTGTTATCTGTACCAGTCAGATTAAAGTTCACTCAGGGATACAACTCACACACGTGCTGCGTTCAGGCCAGCCCCAGCCCACTGCCACACTCTGTGCTGTGGCAAAACCAAACCAACCAAACCCCCAAAAGGTGAAAATTAACTAGTGTTATCATTGTCCTCTCCTGCTCCTCAGAAGCTGTGGGTAACAGGCAGGACTGAAGAGGACAGTAAACCACGTCTCTGCTCTTTAGGAAAATGGTGAGGGGGAGGAGAGATGCTGCTCATGGAGGAGGATAATACAGAACTCACCATATAGTTGCATCCAGAAGGTGGTAGGAGGGAAGATGGATATAGGTACAGGGGAAAAAAGAAGAAAGGGTTGACTTCATGTGACTTGCTAAATTAGTTTTATAGGTATTTTCTAAATAATTTATGTGTTACGCTTGTATTTTGTCAATTAGATTTATGTCCCTTGTGGCTCAACAGGGCTATTCTGTTTCCCTGGAGAGTGCTGAGCTCCACTGCAGACAGCAGGACTTCTGGAACCATGCTGCCCTGCGCAGAGGGGTTTGACACCCACAATGCTGGGAGCACACCATGCCCTGGCTTGGGGACTGCCGTGGGATGGTCACAGCCTCCACTCCCAGTGTAGCCACTTTACTGTATCAAGCAATTCTTTGTCACGAAATGTTAAAGCAAGCAGAGTCATCTTACACATGGGACCTCTAAGCACAGGCCATTATACTGCAAGGGTGAGGAACACTGCTGCTGCTTCCTATGGCTGCCACTCTGAATTAACCTGTCAATAACTATCTCCTGTGGGCAGAAGCCAGCACAGTCAGAGCGGGCTGCGCTCACTGCCGGCAGGTTCCTGGGATGGAGCGCAGGGACATGTCCCTGTGAATTGCAAATGGACCTAAGTGAGAAACTGCAGCTAAGGGTCAGTCCAGCCAGCACAGCCAACCACCCCAGCACCTGTCCTAACAGGACTTTGGCAGTGAGATTCGCCTCGCGCTGTCTAATGGTATGAGGTACAACAGCTTAAAGTACTTCTCTAGATGCTTTCTGTTATCAGAGGGACAGCTGCAAATAGTTTCTCCCATCTTCAGCATGGCCATAGGTGACTAATTTGGGCTAAAGGCCCAAATCTAAATAGCTGGAGATCATAGAGGTGAATTTTCAATCAGGTTTTCAGTTTTACTGTTCAAAAATTGCTCTGGCCTGTCACACACACAAATAGACCACCAGGCTGCTCTGTGGGTTGCATATGGGGTTTTAGACACCTCATCTCCACTACTTGGCTTTGGACACTGCCTGGCTTGCTCTTGTTTGAACCAACTCAAGCATGCTGCATAAAAATAAATCCCATAAAAGCAAATGAAACAGCTTCAATGAGTATCAAGGTTTCCCTTCTACAAAATAACTCCTATATAGAACAACCTTAGGGGGCTGCAGTTTTCTTCTCTTGGGTGAACATCCCATTCTTCTCTCAAACAGCTTATACTTCTTTTCATGATTACTAGAGTAAGGACTTTCATTTAAAGCTAGTAGATGAAGTCGTTAGGCACCACAGATAGCTCTTGCTTCGGCTGCAATCATGAGATAAGCATAAAAAAAAAAAATTAAAAGTCTTATCTTCTTCATTTGTACACACTGACAACGATCTATCTGTACAAGAATAAATGTCTTGTTCGAAGGACGTACATTAAAATTCTGTTCTCAAGGGGACATAACAGAGGACTTAGCATGCAAAGGACACATGTTCTTTAAAGGCTATATGTCAAAGTGCAAGATTAAAAATAGACTTGTCAAAACTGAGGCAGACAGAAATCACTGTAACATCTCCTGTGTTCCAATGGACACAATATTCTTCATTAAGTCATCACACAGTAATTCTTTTGGGCAACCTGGAGACTTCTCTGGAGTCTAATTAGACTGCAAATGTGATTTAAAAAAAGGGAATTAAACCATTATTTTAAAATTGCATTTACTGCTAATGCAAAGTGCTAGATTATGAGTATTGGCTGGCAGTTTTTTCACATCTACAGGTCAGTAGTTTTTCACACACATGTAAATGAGAACTTTTAAATCCATCTTCATGCAAAATTTTGGCCTTTAAGTGGAATCTGTCAGCAAAAAGTGGATGAAAGCAAGAACAAGACCTAAACAGATAGGTGACAGAACACTTAATGCATTTTTATCACCCGCAACCCAAATTAGATAAAAAACTGGCCAGGTGCATTTGTCTAATTCCTCATGTCATGTATGGCAAGAGAAGAATAATAAAGTAGTTAAAAATTATTAATCTGTGATTCCATAGCAAATGATCCAACTATTAAAAGTCATTCAAACCTTGCAAATCCTTTTTTTTTTTTAATTATTATTTTGCTTTCAATATATTTTTAATTCCCCAATTCTGTCCTATCCTGATATTTGCATTTCAGTGATGCTAACAGATAAATCTCAGGGCCTGAGCTCTTAGTCTACAAAGGATCAACAGCCACAAAACTGTATAAAGAAAAGAGGCGGGGGAGAGCAATATCCTTATAGAATCAGATTCTCAAAGCTCATAATTAAAAGAAAAGTGGAGGAGGAAGATCAGAGAGCTTTGAGAGGATTTATTTTGTTTGCTTTCCTCCCTCTACCCTCTCCCCAGCCACAGCTTCCCAAGAAGTGTTCAAAGTTCATACCTTCCCTGTGGCTCTTAGGAAGATCTGATCTCCATTAAGGAAGTTTCAGGAAGGTCACCTATGAAGGAGAACTTCACTCTTCAAAATCCAGAAGTCCAGCATTTGAACCACATACTATTAGCATTTCTAAAGGCAATTAGAAACAATACAGTCTTCTAGATCTTTGCTTCATTCTATGAGATCAAATATCTAACTTTTGCATTGCTGTTCTGCATGCTGCTGTTGCTGATATCTTTAGTCATTTATTCAGCCTGATGCACCTCAGCATTTTGCAAAATGTGGTGGTGTCTTTGTACGTCTCTTGCAGTGCTGCTGCCGCCTTCCTGTACAGTGGGGCAGTGCCTCCATCTGAGCAGAGGCCTGAAGACCTCTTCCTTTTCTGGCCATAGACAAAAAATTCCAGGTGTCCCAAAGGCCATGCATGGTTTTTTTGGTGGCTTGCACAACAAATTCATTGGTTACATAAAGCCAGGTGCTGGAGTTGCTTATGGATCCCTACATCTGTGTTACGCTGACTTTAGATATGCCACTCCTTTTATCTCACTCCCAAACTGATGACTCTTGGGGAAAGAGATGAAAGGAGTGTCGGGATGCCTTGGCTGCACCCCAAGCTCTCCATGAGGGGCAAGGGCAGAGGGATGGCTCCTCTCCAACATGTGGTTCTGTGTTCTAGACTGGGAAATATTCCATCTCCTTCAGATGCCAACTACCACCTGTCAGTCTACAGTTTATGAAGAAGTAATTTGGAAATTTATACTAATCTGGAAACTTATGAGTCCTTGCCTTTTGCAGGATAAAGGCGAGATCCACACAGAGAGACATTGCCATGCGCTACAGTGGGGAAGGTGTAAGGGAATGGGGAAGGCAATGATAAGTCTCCAGTTTCCACTTGAAGAATCCTTATTATATATATATTTATTAAGGAGGTCTTTGATTATGTGTGCAGCCAATGAAGAGAAGATAATTTTGTTGGTTACAGTGGAGAGAGGAAAACAAGAACCTGTAGGTCTCTGTTATGCTGCTTTTTAAGGAATAAGAAAACACACGAACAGACCAGTTGCCATCAGTATTCAGGATGGTTAGGGGATGTGTAGAAAAATGGAGAGAGGAAAAAAAATGCTTATGCTTTTTCTAATTAAAAGGGTTGTAGAAATAAATCTTCCCTAAGTGATAATATTCTGTAAACAAGTAATTGTGTGGTCTCTCTGGTCTTTCTCTGAAACAACTGGAACTGGTCCTGTGAGATACAAAATTCTGGAATAAATGGACTTTGGATCTGATTTGGTCTGGTTGTTCCTAAATTGTTGTATTCCTCTTCTAAGGGATTAATTTGTTCCATAAAAGATTGCAATAATGTTCACATTCAGAGGTTACCCAGTACACACAGTACTGACATTTTTGGTTGACATTTGCTTTTCATCAAAGGTCTCCTGAACTTCAGCAATAACCACTGAAGTATCTGTTATATGGAATGTAACTTTAAGTCCTGAATCTAATGAACTTTCTTCACACAAAATGCTGAGCTCAGGAAGGAAGATGATTTCACTGAAAACCACATTACGATATACATTGTAAAGAAGGGCTATCAATTAACCACATTTGTTTTATTTATTTAAGCTCTACTTCAATTGCTCAGAATTTGAAATAGGGAGACATTTCTTATTCAGTCTGCTTTGGGTTTCCCTCTCTAACACTGTACTGAGGACTAGAAAATTAAACCAACTTACTTAAGGAAAGCAAAAAGAGAAGCATGAAAACCAATGAAATTTGATTTCAAAACCCTTCCTATTATTACTACTGAAAAGATGGTAGTGATGATACACAAAAAGGTACTTTGTACAAATCATCAGAAAAATGGTTAAACAGCACATAACACTTGTGAGGAATAGGATGAAGACAGAAGTAGCAGAGGAGATGAGGCAAAGGCAGCTCTCCTGGGCATGGTTTCCCTTTCCTCCCCCTCTAACCTCTGTTCATAGTAAAATAGCCTCCAGAAAAAGAAGATGAATTTATTCATATCAGAGACTTTATCTCGTTTCTGTCAAACTCCTGCATTAAATAATGGTGTGTCAAAGTCTGCCTTGACTTAAAAGCCATGATGTGAGCTATGATAAACTTGTATATTCTCTTTTCACATTTTTGGTCTTTCAGAGCTCATGATTTTATGTTTGCTCTGTAGTCAACAGAACTGGCCTCTTCCACTTAATTAAGACTGTAATTTTCACCCATTCACATGAATGCCACGACTCATAAAAAAATTACCTAACAGTTTAATTCAGATGCATGAGAGAAATACAGTGAAAGGACTTCCAACTGCCTGCTATTGTTCAGTAACTACACAAGAATTATTCACTGTTTTTGTAGCTAGAAAATGAAGTTGAAGGCTGCTATTGCAAGCTATGATAACGTCCCATGCGCCCCTGCACCCTGCCCAAGATACTGATGTGAAATTGGTAAAAACAGAGGGTGATGCAGTGAAGAAATAGTGGTAAAGCCACTGCACAGACCATCCTACTGAAGGCACAAAACAGACAAAAATTTTAAACCTTTACAAGTTTTCATTTATTTAAAACTGTCATTTTCATTTTACAGTCATAAAACCTAACACACTAAAAACTTCTCTGGTGTCTTGCTCCTCAGTGATTTTGTTTTGCAATATATAGCATTACTTTAAAAATTAGTTTGGCCTACCTGAAATATATAATTTTCATCTCATGTATTCTGAAGCCCTTGGTAGGTACCCATTTTCAGAGAAGGGAGACAGAAGGAAGAGAATTAGGGAGAGTGATGGGGAAAAAAGATCTGCAGTGATTGGCATGGGTAGCCACCAGGAAAGGCATTTCAAAAAAACCACTCCTTGAATTACCCTATATCAAACAGGTAAATGCTTTCCTAGAGTATGTTATTCTACCATTTGACATCTATATCTTAAGTAAACTAGCAGGCTACAAGTAGAGCCACTACAAGTAATCCATGGAGTAATCCATAAACAGCCTGATCCAAATCCCCCTGAAATCCATCAAAAGATTTCCAGCATCTTCACCAGGCTTTGGATCAGACACATTTTGCTGGAGGATGAACGTTGCTTTGTAGATCCCAAGAAAACTAAGCAGAGGTGGCAAAACAACACCTTTCCTGTCATTTTTAAGAAATCTTTGTCAAATGTTTTCCTTAACAAAGCCATAAAAAAGTGGGCAAAAGATAAGAAAAGCAAAAGATGAGTACAGCAGGCAGTATACATTTTAGCATTCATAGTTATGGACACATCATTTATAGATTCAACATACAGAATATTATTCATGGCCAGAGCTGTCCCTAAACAAACAAAAAAACAAAACAGAAACCCAGCATTATTCTCTGTGCCCACAAAACCAAATCCATTATCTATCCAGGTAAATAAAAATAATTCATTTACAAAGCTATATTTGCACTTGACTTTTTAATGCACAGGAGTTTTAATAGAACCAGCACTGGCAGGATGGGTGGAAACAGCATGATCACTACCACTATATCATGCTTAATAATCATAAAATGCTATTTTGTTACTCTATTTACAATAATAACAGTATTGCTAAACAGCTATCATAACAAACATATTTTTGACCAAAGAGCCACTGACATTGGTCTTTATAAATTAAGTTAGACATAAAAATCCATGTTTATAATGGTATTACTTTCTTTGAAAACAAAACAGTGTATTGGTGGTGTACTATGAGCAGCAATCCCTGTCTCACTGGGAAATTCATGTTATTCTGCCTCATGCATCAGATATCTAAATGAAGAAGCAGCCTTGACAAGAGATTCCCCTGCCTCATTGTTAATGACATATATGCAGAAGCACTGCAATTATGTTAAAGCAGCAGCTGAAGGAAAAACTCTCATGGAGGTATTGTATTGGTAATCTGTCATGAAAAGAGTACTATGAAGACAACAGGGAATTCAAAATCCCAATATTTTTTGCTTGAGACAATGTAACTGTTCAGAAGCATCTATCAAATACACAAGCACATATTGAAATAGTTTTTTAAAGTTTACTATTTGCTCAATAGACTATGATTTCTATGAAATATATGATGCATAACATACAAATACATTTTAAATTGCACAGTAAAGTAGCTATTAAAAGTACCTACTGTACATTACCCTTCGGTAAAATATTCCTTATCAAGGTATTAGGAGTAATTAATCACTACTGTAAACCAACTGTTGCTGAAATGAAAACTCTTAGATCAGTAAATCCTATCAGATTAAGGCACTAATCTGCACCACAGTACAACCAAACCAAATTATTATTTCTTCCTACCGTTTCTGACATCAGGAGCTATAATTGCCAAAACAGAACTTTTCAAAGCATTCAGTTCAGAAAAAAAAATAAATATTAAAAACTGAAGGAAACACTCTGTAAACTGTGTATGTTCTGCACTGCCTATCAGAAAAGTAACTGTTTATCATGCTGCATTTCACTTCTACTCAATAAACAGCTCACTACCTCCAGTGAAATAATGCACACCTGAAAAAAAAGGGGAAAAAAACCCCAACCAAATGAATAAAAGAAGTCACATCCTGTACAGCATCAGTATCTGGTGAGGTTGCAAGGCAGAAGAACACATCCAGTTACAGGCAAGCCTTTGAAAGATATCCTGCATGTTGGTAAGTGCAGGTAGACAGAAACGCGCATGGGTGATAGTGAGCAAGAGATCAAGAGCAGAAAGTTACTGCTGTAAGATAGGGCTACTCGCTTTGCTACCTTGCCAGAAAGTCACACCTTCCCAGTAAGGGATAGTAATCCCACAGGGCCTAAGCATAGTTTTTTGAACTGCTCATATTCAGAATTCAGCTATTAGATAGGGCAGTGTTATTCCCCCTGTGTATTCAAAGTTCTGAAGACCAACATAAGACTCGCATCTGGCTTCCCACAAAACAGAAATTCCCCTACTAACCATAGCTGCTAGTTGGTTTGTGAAGGCCTTAACTTCTACTTGAGCTACAGCCCGTCTTTCCAAATAGATACAAGATCCTCATTTAAAGACCTGAAACGATGATGAATGTCCAAAGCTCACTCTCGTCTCTCTTAGTATAACAAGCTTCATAGGGCTGGACCGTTCTTTCTTACTAAACTGAAGAGGTGCCTGCTATCCAAGTTCTTCCTTGTTCAAGTGTCCACATTCACATGAAGCTATCTTGATCTCTCCTGCAATAACCTAATGAGGCTGAGCTTCTTTTGTCTCTCATAAAAGGGATGACTTCTGGCTCATTTTTGCTGTTCTTCCTAAACTACCTCCAATTACTAGCACACTTTGAGGAACAGACAACACTGCAGACCTTCTATGGTTATATATAAAGTTTATATTGCCTTCCTACTCCTATCTGATATTATTTTCCTTTTTATATCCTTTTAATATTCATTCTGTTACCTACAATGTACTGCTCTGAAAGGTCATATTCAATGAAATATTTGATGCAATGGCAAGCTGAGGCACAAAATGCTGTTTCTTAATGGTAGTTTCACCCTAGGCTGTGCTTCAGTTCTGTGAACCAAGGGGATAAAGATAGAAATGCTCATGGTAATGGCTTTAATTCAATTTTTCCAAGCAACAGGCACATATGTCCTGTGCTTCACCTTTGTTAGGCTTCTTCTGAAGCAAGGCTTTTACTACCAGAGACCATATTCAACGCACTACATTGG
>JAAGNO010027531.1:98366-117706 GCA_033439905.1 Ceryle rudis
ATCCTCTTGATTAAAAGTTGCTGTAACATTAACTTGCCAAAGCAAGAGTTATTTCAGAATGGTTTTTGAGTCAATTCGCTTAAACAGAAAGAGAAGCCAAGAAGAAGGTAAAGCCCTTAACAAATTTCATCTTTTTTTCAGTTCTCGCTTTGCTATTAAATTCTTTTAGTGGAATTCCACAAGACCTCAAATACTAGTTTACTGTTGTTACAGTTTCAAGGAACAGACTAATCTAACCTAATTTAGCAATGCAGAAATCAGGTTTCTATTTGAAGACAGCTTTCTGCAACAGGGTAGTTTATTCCAAAACAAGTATCTCAGATGGATCACCCTCTTCAGGTGCTGGTCTCTCCTCAAAGACTGCATGAATAACCATTTTAATTGAAGGATGAATAAAATACCATTGCTGTGTCCTACTCAGAGTTTGTTTTATAGAGTAAGCAGTACATCTATGTGCCACTTAAAAATTCAGTAAAATATCTTGCTATTTAAAAAGACATTTTATGTATGTTGGGATCCTTGTAGGCTAATGCGTACTCAGTACAATCTCGTCTGAGGTAATCAAGTCAGTCATGTTATAGAAATTAGCTATAAATATATTGTAAGGCAAATTATTTGTTAGATGAAGTTCAGTGTTTTAAAAGAAGTTTTGGTTGGTTAAACTGATAGTTAAAAAGACATCAAATAAATATTAACTCATTATAATGAGATACAGGCACCTCAAAACTACCAATTGATACAGTACATTAATACACCTTTAAATATGAGTTTTGTATTGTTGCTCACCTTCAAATATGCAAAAAATTGCTACATTGTGCAATGACTTTATTGTCACCTCAAAGTACTTATATGTCTGAAAAGCTTTAAGTTACAGAATCTGATTCAGCTGTAAAATAAAACCAAGATAAGTAGCTCCTGCTACAATTTTGAACAAACTGCACTTCAAATACATCTTTTTTCTTTAGTATTCTGCTCATTTGCTCCTTGTCTGGACTGTAACTATATACTTAGAAATCTTGGCTTGTTTCTTCATCTTTTTCCAACTTCAATAACCTTCTCTCTTGAATGGAACACATTGGAAGTAATGCTCATAAAGGTCACCTCTCTTTGTAAGGGAAACCATAAACATGACTTCTGGGTTTGTACTTGAATATAGCTGAATATAGCACAACATGGTGCAAAAGCCATTGAATGTTACCCAGAAATAAAAAGTCCTTATGTATTTTGTCTGCAAACTGTACTGTATCCATAATTCTGCAACCTTGGCTTTCAAAGGACAACTTGAACACTAATTAAGTCTTGCCAGTAAAGAAGAATCAAAAGAATTAGATGGATAAGAATGACCTACAGGAGATAT
Source organism: Ceryle rudis (assembly GCA_033439905.1). Lineage (NCBI taxonomy): Eukaryota > Metazoa > Chordata > Aves > Coraciiformes > Cerylidae > Ceryle > Ceryle rudis. The sequence continues at coordinate 99,724 of JAAGNO010027531.1, forward strand.
TTATAATTAATATCCCTGGTAATCTCCAGACCTCAGACCTCCTAGGATACAACAGTTTTTCTCAATTCTTAAAAAAAAACCCCAACCAAACAAAAATCTTTCAGCAGATTCCTGCTCAGTACCCCCTGGAGTCAGCAGTGGTGGCTTTAATACAGTTTTTTAATTAAGGAAGCTTATTTTCAGTAATGAATGTTTAGAAAGCACACATAATTAAAATATTGCAATCCAATAAAGAGACAATATGATAATTTCTGTATTATGTGCTCCCTTTATCTTCTTGCATTTTCCTGTAGTAAAACCATTACACAAAAGGGACTTGCTACAAAGACCAGTCTAACTATTTCTAACCCTGTAGGAATAAAAAGTACACAATGAATTTGGAACTGATGGGAAAAGGGCTGAAGAGAAAATAAATGATCAAAAAATAACTGCTTTGACTTTTTTTGTGGAAAAAAAAAAAAAAAGAAATACAGCAAATTTATTGCTTAGGGAAATAATTTTTTTCCTAATGAAGAAAATATTCAATTGACATTTTTCAGATACCCTTCCTGGTGGGCATTCTGATTCCTTTTTTTTAGGTTTTAAATTTCAGATAGACCATAGCAGAAATTATCTTTTCCATTTTCTTTTCCTTAAATGACATAACTCCTTTCATAAGTAAATATCTGGACAATTATTTCTTGGAAAACTATTAAATATTGTATTTTACTAAAATATCTGTTTAATATTCTATGTTGACTTAACATCTAACAATTGTGTGTACTTTTTCTTGGAAGTTTTGAGCTTGTTAAGCTTGTTGAAGCATGATACTCATCTAGTTATGAAATCTGCCTTTTTTTTCCTCATGCAGGTTACTTTTTTTTCTGTTTGCCATACTATGATTTTTATTTCTGTATTTTGAAAATAGATTTTTTTTTTCTGCACTCTCTGCTGTTACAAAGAGAAATTGTTTCTTGACTTTACAAAAAGTGTTGAGGGAAAGCTGCATAAGAAACCTACAGAATTTCACATCATGAATATAAAATATGTCTTGGTCTATCTAATCATCAAGAGACCATGCAATCATAGAAAAAATATAATGTTGGAATATCAATTTTTCATTGATGTGCTGTAGTGACCACAAGACTGTTCAGTATAAGTTCCTGAGGGAAAGGAGGAAGAGGAGTCAAAAATAAAGAGCAGACTTCAGCTTGACCAGGGTACTAGTGGGCAGGGTCCTATGTGATGCAGCTCTGAAAGGCCAGAACACAGTAGAGCTGTGTGATCTCATGGGCAGCCTCCTCCAAGTGCCAGAACAGTTTACTGCAATCTGCAAGGAGGTGGGCAGGCACAGCAGTACACCGGTATGAGTCCACAGGGAATGAGATCCCACACTGAATGGAAGCCATGCAGACATGGAACTTACCCACCTGTGTGCATTCCTGTGTGACCTGCTCTAGGCGGTCATGCTCTGGCAGCGGGGTTGGACTAGATGATCTTTTGAGGTCCCTTCCAACCCTTAACATTCTGTGATTCTGTTACTTGGGAGAAACAGAGAAGCCCTACCTGGCCAGGCAGGGATGGAGTTTGCAAAACTCAGCTGGAACTGGAACTGGTACAGGATGTCAAGGGTAACAAGGAGGGTCTCCATAGCAGTGAAAGCCAAGGGAATGATGATATTGCTGCTAAATGGGGTGTGCAACCAACACTGAAAAGGCTGAGGTACTTGATGCTTTCTTAGGTTTGGTTTTTAGTGGCAGGATCTGCCATCCTGGTCCCTAAGATTACTGGCAGAATTTTGGGAACAGAGGTAGACAAAGACTGAATTAGTTATTGCATAGGCAAGAGGGACACTGAGTCCCATGAGCTCAGATGGGATGCATCTAAGGCTGCCGAGGGACTTGGTTCATGTCTTGTAAACACTGCTGTCTATCATCTTCAAAAGGCCACTGGGTAAGAACTGAAACCTATGCCCAGTCTGGTTGTGAAATCTCCATCTCTGGAGATATTAAAAGCTTGATTTGACAGGTGCTGAGCAGCCATATCTAACTTTGACACTAGCTTGAGCTGAGCAAGAGGCTAGACTAGATGACCTTCAGAAATCCCATCTCAATTCTTCTATGATTTTGTGGTTATGTCCATTACCCAATCTATGCAGCTAAACCATACTCATTGCTGATCACAGATAACACTGCTACCATGTGGAAAACGAGATTTCAAAATTGCTTCCATGCACATTAAAACCTGAAAGTGTTTTCAAAGTTGCAGATGTATCTAACTCATATGAAAACCTTCTGTTATACAGAAAGGATTCATTATTTCATTGGTGTAAAGAATTGCTTCATCCATGGTGTCAGGACTATACAGCAACAGTTTCTAATCATTCCAGGTGTCCCCACAGGCATGTAATGAAAGTTCTTCATTTCAAATGCTGTAATATACAACCCCAATACATTTCACTCTGAGTCTCATCAAAGAATGAGCTGGTCAAAATCCCAATGGCAGATTTTTGAAAGCAGAGGTAGAATTACAGTGTAAGAAAAGTGTCACCAAAAGCTTCCCCCAGAATGTAACAACACTTTATTTAAGACACTACCAATGTAGTTAACATAGTTGGAAAGGGTAACATTTGTACTCAGTTTCTCATTTGAAGGTAGACAGAGAATCAGACACACAATAAATTCAGTTTGTTTCAGACCTCATCAGTCTATTTTGTTGGTTTTACTATGTACTGCTGGCAGCAAAGAAATGAGATAGAGATCTTAGTTCTGATTACCTGTGTCTCAGAGAATCAGGGAAAGAATGAACACTGCAATATAATTGCTTTATGAAGGAACAAAGACATCAAAAATGAGTTTAAGACCCATTTGTGAGGTTTATGCTTATGGTCAATAAATAGCATAGGACAGAAATTCATTCAGGACAGTCCATAGGGTGTCTGTCACAAAGCCCCAGAGTGACAAAGTCCCCTCTTAATGTGCTGTGTTTCTGTTAGTTAACTTTCAGGTGAACTTCTTTAAAAAAATCTGAAAATGTATTTTGTCCAAACCTGCCTACCACAGATGAACCATCAATGTTGCTGGGCATCTTTATACTGTCTCTGTATCTCCTTTGGAAGTTTGCTTCACAGCCAAATCCCCATGAAATGAGCACCCATTTGCTCCAGCTGTGATCTTTAAGAGGAGTACAATTGTCACAGCACCTCCTGCCCAAATTTCTGGAAGCAAATGTAGCTTTTCAAAATTACATGGGTAACACTGACCACATGGACAGCTACTGATTCTGAGGAGATGCATCTGCACAGTGAAAACCTGAGTATCTCCCTGGAATTGACTAGATTCACCAACTCAGAGTCTGCAACAATGAAAAGAAAAACAGAGAAACAAAACTGGTCCAGCAACCACGCTACTAGAATTTTAAATGATATTTTTTTTATGTTTAATTTTTTAATCACCAGTCATTTTTCCATGCAATGTACTTACATTTCTTGTTACTCAAAATGGAAAGCTTATTATGTGAACCATATCACACCTTCTACAACCTGAGCATGTCAGTCCCTGTCCTTTCTTTCCTTCTACATCCCATTACAAACATTGACATTTCTCCTTTCACGCACCCTCCACACCCTTTTTGTCTTGTTTTCTACCTCTTATCTATACAACCCTGCCAGCTCTTCACATGAACTCAACTACCTGCAATTCACCCAAACACTCTTTGGACTTGCATACATATTCCCATTTACATGCACCCATCCACATTCCCATTTACATGCACCCATCCACTCTCAAAAATCACCCCACCATATTTTCTTTCCTCTTCACATAAAACAGACCTGAGTCAACTTTCTTCATGTAAAAAAAAAAAAAGCAACAATAGAGCAACAATGACCGGAGCTGCCTTGCTTCAGGAATTATATTTTCAACAACCCATACCAAGAATAAATACCAGCAGTATACTATTCCTCTTTTGATACCCAAGTATTTTTGGAGCTGTTCCCATATCTTGTATTTTTTCAGCTACTCTGAGAACATGTAAGAGGACACTTCATTTCAATACTAAAATACTTCACCATTTTTCATTATGACTAAAGTAACATTATTTTCTCTTTCTCAGCCATGAGAAGGCAAGTCTTGCTGTATTATCAAATGAATGCAAAAGCAATAAGCCACTGGGTACATAGTTTAAGTGACAGGACATCAACTACCTGACAAGGTCGATGACTCTCTCCCTTGGAGCAGTACTGACTGGCTCATCATTAATCATTATGATCTGATCCCCTGGTATAAGCTTTCCTTCAGAGGGGCCGCCTAGAGACAAATGAAGAAAAAAGAAAAAAGCACAGATTAGTAAACCATTGTAAATCCACAGACAGACTCTGTTGTTCAGATACTATGATTGTTTTTTTCTTCAGCTAATGGCATTTGTAACACTAACCCTATTTCTGACATTGCCAGTACTTCCTCACCAGGAAAATCTTAAAAGCTAGTGGCTTAGCAGCTTCTACTGAAGTTCCTGAAGTTAAGTTCCAAATTCATATCTAGCCACCTAAACTTAAGGATTTGATTTTCTGGAGGGCCAAAAGGACCCATAAAAGGTAGCCTAATTCACCCTTTAAGGTGTGATCAACCATACCTTACTCATACCTAATCAACATTTGTCTGATATTCTTGTAAGACCACCCTGAGGACGACTTCTTTTCCTGTAAATAAATAATCCTGTTTCACTACTGTTAAGATTGGGCAGTCTTCTTCCCCAGTGTCTACACCAGGTATTCCTCATTGCAACACCATGTTTCCCATCCCAGGCAAAGTAACACTGGAGAACATCTTATTCATCTTTCTTATGAAATATTACTTACATATTTGGAAGCTACTCACAGATGTCTCTGACTTCTGTTCTGGACAAAACAAACCTGTTTTCTTCAATCTTAAGATGGTAAGTTTCTATAGCTCCAGCCTCTGAGTCTCTTTTCCTCTGGATTCCTACCACTTGCTGAATACAAGTTTTACACACATCCAAAAGCACTGCCACTTTCAGTTAGACACAGATATTTAACATGAAAATGAGTAGATAATCAGACGTGTACATGTCTACATGGTTTGGATTCCGATACTACTGAAATGCATATTGAGTTTGTGGTTTATAAAATGCATGTAATACTTTGTTTCTCAGCATGATTACATGCCCAGAAGAGAGTGTGACATCGCAACTGCTAGTGAAAAGATATATCCTCTCTAGTCTTCTGTCTTTAAACTCTGCAATGATGATATATAAAAAAGCCAATGGTATTACCACTATGAAGATAGTCTTAAAAGAAAAGTATTTCAGTATCAAACCCAATTCATTGAACAACAGAGTAAATGCTGCTCCTTAGCTCTCTGCTTTGAAAACCTTGCTTCACTTACACATCCAGCATAAATGGATACAAATCCATGTAGGAAAATGTTGTCCTGAGCTCATTTTTTCTCCTGTTCACTTGGAACAGAATATAATAAACACCTTTTCCAAACTGAACTTTAACACAAAACTACATTAATAATGACAACTTGGGAGAAAAGAACTGTCTGGATCTAGTTCAAATATTAGTTACACTGCTTGCTTCATCTGAAAGCAATACAAATATAATCGATGCACACACGTGGGTAAATGACATCAGAACTTCACAAAGTCGATTTTGCCTCTCTTCTGGTCTCTGTAGGGGTTCTAGAGAACATATTGACCAAGAGCAAAGTCAAATCCCTGCCCTTGGCTCCAAGGCAATTTTATGTAACAACTGAACTTTTAAGTATAGTGAGCAGGAGCCTGATATTTGGGAGACTTATTAGTCCCAAGTCTGGTCCCTCATAAATTCAAAAATATCACAAAGCTCACTAATTTTCAGTGAGGGTAAGATGTTTAGGGATCTATTTTGACCTGCCTTTTAGCCACATAGTTATACAGAAGTATCAATTATATATAAAAAAAAGAATAAAAAAATTCTAGCAATAAAAAGCAATAACATCCTCTTTTGCAAACCCAAATATTAGAGTCTGAATCAAGTATTATAGTAAAAAGCTATTTCTCCTTGGGAAGCTGATGATAAAAAGAATGTTAAATATGTAAGTTTTAATCTCGCAACTGAACATACCTCTTGAAAGCACGGACTGAATGGCAATGAAGGTGACATCAAACCAATATAAACATAACAGGAAGAAGACCTTTCCTTCAATGAAGTGCGTTAACTTTTTCCAGGCAAACAATAGTAATGGCTCAGAGCAATAACCTAAAAGTTGTTTTTTGTAAACACATTTATAACACTTTGAAAAAGTAGTGCAAGGAGGGAACCACTGGGTAATACAAGGCTTAAAATCCTAACTAGTATTTGTGATTACTTTGCCTAAGTATTGGAACAGTACCCAAATTTGTAATTGTATTTAATCTCAGTAGATTGAGTCCAAGTTTTCTTCTAGGGTCAGTTGGGGAAAACATACCTGGTGTTACTGAGCGTACAACAACTGGCTTTTCACTACCAGCCACAAACCCAAATCCTAGCACAGGATCCCTCCTCATTTCCACTTTCCGAGGGGCTGGAGGGGTTATTTGGCAGCTCTCTATTCGAGGGTCTTCAAATGTGGCTGATTGTGTCATGTGACTGTGAAAAAAAATAAAAGATGGAAAAAGGAAAAAAATCATTAAAACATGATTTTGTGGTATCTACTTGAGCCAAGCAATTTGTGCAACGATATGAGATGAATATCTGAAATGTTCTCGCTATAGGAACTAAACCACCAACTTAATAATTTTCTATTAGATTTTCTTATACATAAAGTAATAATGCTGCTGGCAGGTCTCAAATACTAATCAATAATATCAACCTATAAAGAGGTCTCTCTTTGACAGCGTACATTTAATCATACCCTATATGTGAAAGAAAAATAACCCAACAATAAAGCCTCTGTCATTTCTGCTTGAATTTTTCATCCTTCATTTTTTGGAAGGCAAAAATAGTAGTGACCTACTCATAACGTAAAACATAACAATTAAGAGTCTGACAGCCTTTTGCAAGAAGAGAGGACACATATTTAAATTTGGTTTTCTAAAATGTTCAGTAAGTTTGTGATCTGAGTCCTCTCAGACTACCTATGGTACAGGTAACATCTCTGTATTTATTACTTGGGTAAATTATCTAAAGTCACTCCAAACTCTTCCAGGAAAAAAAAAAAAAATAAAGGCAAAAAGAGAGGGGGGAAAAAAAAAGCTTACTTATACCTAGAGGAAAAAAATTCTCATGGCTGGAGTGAAAGATCTTCATTTTTCAAGCAGAAAATAAAAAGGATGAAAGCTATCCAACATAGAATCGTAGAATGGTAGGGGTTGGAAGGGACCTCTAGAGATCATCAAGTCAAACCACCATCATCACATAACCATGAAAAAGTTCATTGTTTGAAAACATTTTTATTAACATTAATAAACGCTGAAATGCAACTGATGCTGTATGCAGACTGATCTGAAATATACTTGTGTGCTTCCCACCCGATGACTGGAACTCCCCACTGAATCACAGCTACCAATTCCCAGTGCCAATCAGACAGACAAACAGACCACTCCAATGTCATATATTTCCAAACATCATTAATTGAACTCATGTGCTTCAGGAAATCTAGTCACCACTGCAGATAACAAGCAATACCTAGTCAGCATAGCATAAAGAAAGACTGCAGCTCATGGCATCAGGTTATTGCAGTCTTGACAGAGCTCAGATAGTGTTTGTTCAAAGCTGACTGGCCAAGAGTTAACTCTTTATCTGCAAGAGACTAAATCTGAAGGTGCTGAAGTAACTTCCAGCTCTCAGTGGATCAACACAGTAGACAAACAGAGCCAAGCCCCAAGCCCATCTGCAGGGAGGGCACAGACTCCTGCGCTAAGACAGGTACCTAACCTAAGAACACCACAAAGAACATCAGAGAGGGAGATACTGCTACAGCAGTAGGCAGTATCATCAATTTGAAAGTTGGTCTCCTTATAAATAACAAACAATATCAAAATGAAGCAATTTTCCCATATCCTTAATAATCTTACATATAACATGCTATAACATGAGAATTAGGGGACATCACATCTGAGTAGAATTGCTGTCACCTCCTGTCACTTTTCCACTTTCAAATACAATTCTCTGAAGAACTCCATACAGGTGGCCCATAAGGAGAAAGGCATCATTCAGAGATCTATTTTCATCATCAACGACATGCAAAAACTAATCTGATCTTTCCCCAACACATACACCTTGGGCATGACATCAATTTCCAATCTTATCATTGTTTACTTCTATCGCTGATACACAGAAGAGCAGCAAAATCTCAGTAAATTCTCAGTGGGAGTTTATTTCTGTGCCTGGATTTTTCTAGGGCTTTTCTGCAAAGAAAGTCTCTATCCCTATCACTAGATTCAGTCTGCCTGAGAGTAACATGCTGCCTTTTTATGCATATGATCAGAAGTAGCAGAAGTTATGTCGTTAAAAAAATAGGAGAAAGAATACCTGCCCTACTAGCATCTGCATAAGGTGAAGTCAGCAAAGAAAATATATTTTTTTTTTTTACAAGGTAGAACATCACATCTGATAATTCATTCTTCTCCTCCTGCTCATCTAGCTTTTGTCAATTAATTTTAGATAATTTTCTATTGTTTATTCAAAAGAACTGTTAGACAATGCAGTGAATTTTATGCAGACTCTTCATGAAATCTATCTCAAAGATCTTTCAGCCTCTTCCCATCAACTGCTATTTATGATTTGGGCTTCTAGATATTCAAATATTTTGTCTTTCAAATGTGATACTTTCTGAGGTATCACTGATACTTCAAAAACTATCTATTTCAACTTGTGAACTTTGCTTTACTAGAGAATATGGAAGTCTGCATTTGTCATCTCTCTTAGGTGATAGCCTTACCAAGCTTCCCACAAGCTTAAAATGTTCTATGTAATAATTTCTTTCTAATAGCTGTTTCCATTTTTGTAACTGGGGCACTCCAAGGTTATGCTGTCTCCAAAGAGGAATGGTGTATTTACAAGCAACTTGAAAAATACCGCTAGAACCTTTGAGAACTACTTCTTGCCATTGTATATCCCCTCTCTTCAAGCATTTGTGTAGTCTGATTTAAAAACTATATCATGAAGAAAAAGAAACCAAACTAAACAACCCCTGAAAAACTCTACCAAAGTTCTAAGAGCAGACATAGAGATTTACTGAAAAGAACAGTTCTGCTACTGGATGTCCCACTGCAGACACTGCATCAGCTGGTACTGAGAATCTGCAGAGGTACAGCATCAGTTATTCAAAGCCTAAGCAAGAGGATCAGTCCATGATGATTCTGAGTGGCACAGCAGGTTTTATTGATTTTTAAGGTTATACAGCTTCAAATACATCAAACTAAAAAGACTCTGCATCTCACACTTCCACATCTTGCTGCATCAGATATTCTTGTATCATTTGGTACGTTGGAAGTATATTTCAAGAGAGCAAGATAGATGAATATGATCCCAGGAGAGATTAGATGAATACACAAAGCTTTGTGTGATGGTACATTAAGAAACCTGCTTCCTCCTGTGGCTAGCTGATTATTGGGATGCCAGTTGTAGGACCAAAGTTCAGGACTAATTTGAATTTTGCATTAATTGGAGGTATTTGATCTCCATCTCAGCTATGGAAAATACTCGCTCCTGAAGAATAACTATGCTAAGAGTTCTTAACCAGAATCTAACAAACATGGACTCAGAACAGCCACCTTGGGGAACCTTAAATGGAGCATCGCTTAAATGGTGAAACATCTTATATCTACAACACTGCAACCTTCCTATTTGCTTCAAACACATTAAAAATATGTGTAGATGGTACTTTGCATAGATTATGCCTAAAGATTTACTTTCTGTAGAAAAAAATAGAAGTAAGGGGAAAAGAATAGGATTCTAAGTATGAACTGTTCTTTCCACATAAAAAAAACCACAAGCTGCCCTTAGATGACCTTTTCAAAGCCAGATACTTATTTCCTGCCATTTTCAACAACTGAGATGAATCTTCACTTTCCAGAAGCCTACCTTCTCTGATGTACTCTTATTGTGAGCAGTGGGAGACAACTGCCCTTATTGAGAGTAATTCTTAGAGAATTTCTTGAACAGGGATTTTATATACTTTCCTCTTCTGAGAGATAAACTACCAGATATAGAAAATCATAGCAGAAGTGTAATTCCAGGTACTTTCAAAAGCTGTCTGTGGCAACTGCTCAAAACAAAGGGCAACAGGGAATGTGAGAAGGCACCTGAGTGTGCATGCACCAATCCACAGGTCGGAATGGAGGCACTGCAGGGTAGCACAGAATTCGTGTGCACATTCGTTCACAAAGGGGCCTACAGTGAGTGAAGGAGGAAGAAAATTAGGAAAGAAAAAAACCTTGGGGAACACTGATCAGCTGCAACAGGGCAGCCAGCACCTACAAACACAATTCAGCTACCCAGTATGTTATGGGGAGCCTAACATAAAAAGTGTATACCTGAATTCACCCTTGGGAAAGTCAGAGGTATGGTTTAAGGCTGGTATTTTGAATCTTCATATCATTAGCTTCATAATGATTAACTTGGTAATGCTTTCTATGTGAACCTTCTTAACATTTTGCTTACTCAAATTGCATGCTGAATAACCCAAGGAATATCTAAATGAAGACTGTAATTAAAATGAGAACTTGACTTAATAAAGCATATTAGTAATTAAAAACAAAGTATCTGAGCACAATGCTTTTTCAGCCTTTTGATTTTGACATGTCATACCCTGATACTTGGGGATTAGCAGACTAATTCTGAGAGGTTATTCTATGGCAACTAAGAAAGCCTGTCCTCAGCAGGCTGAAATTTGTTATACAGGAGTTTGCATTTCCACAGGAAAACGCTTGAGGGTCTAACACTTCTACAAAATGGAAAACTACAGCATGAATCCAGTGACCTGGGTTATGATAAACAATATTTTGGAAATACATAACAAAGGTACTCAAACAACTTTAGCTCCATTCTGCAATGACACCCATAAAAAACGCAGAAAAGGTAATACCTCAAAGTGAGTTTAATACAGCTACACACCCACAAACACTAAACCATTTTAACTGTAATCAGATGTCTGTTTTATCATATCATGGCAGTGTGGAGACAGGCTGCATTTTGGTGTTTCATTTTGTATTTCTATATTACAGCTTGTTTCAATTACTTCAAAGGTTAACACCAATCCTCAATTTTTAGGGTTTTAACCCTTAGCTTTTAAATAGTTACAATGTATTTGCTATACAGATTGATTTAATTACAAAATAGACTCTTTTGACTTGAGACACAACAGGTGTAATCCTGGTCAATGATGGAGAAGAGTCTGGAAATGTCAAACCACTCATGGTCTGATGAGTGCAAGTGGGCAAGGAGGATGGAGATACGGACTTTTTATCAAACATTTAATTCAGAAACAACAAAACCACTTCAAATTGTTAAGCATTGTTAAAATGCTGTCTCATTAACTCAGAGGAGGTGGAGGATCTGCTTTGTTGATTGCAGTTCTAATTTTCAAAAAGATCTATGCAAGTTAAGGACATCAAACAAATGTTCACTTAAAATTGTCTATCTGAATTCCTGAGACCACAGGATCCCACACATCCTGCCCAGAAACTACATCTTGGTTCATACTCGATATTAACAGCCTGAGGTTGTACATTTAAAATTTCCTATGCAACTGGAAGCCATAGAAGCAAGTGCGGCAACAAAAGAAAGTAGATTTGACTCTTGCTCAATCACCTGTCTTCAGGAATTAGCTGTAAGTAAAATGGTTTGACACTCGAGAGAATATTATGGAAACTGATAATAACTTGATGATATTTTTTAGTTTTCCCCGATCAGCTGGAAAGACTAACAAAACAATGATAACAGTTCAAAGGAAACTGTCATAGGTGGAAGAAATACACAAACTCTCCAGAAGACAAAAAAGTGATGTTTGCTTATTCATCTTAACTAGTAGCTAAATATGACAATCTCCCTGCACATGTGTCAGGGCAATCCCGAGCATAAGTACAGGCTGGGTGGAGTATGGATGGAGAGCAGCCTGACTTGGGGGTGCTGATAAAGAGCTCAACATTAGCCAACAATGTGCGATTGAAGCCCAAAAGGCCAACTGTAACCTGGACTGCATCAAAAGCATGGCCAGCAAGTCAAGGGTGGTGATTCTCCCCCTCTACTTCACTCTTGTGAGACCACATCTGGAGTAGTGCATTCAGTTCTGGGGTCCCCAACATAAGAAAGACATGGACCTGTTGGAGCAACTCCAGAGGAGGGCCATGAAGATGATCAGATGGCTGGAGCACCTCTCCTACAAGGACAGTCTGAGAGATTTGGGATTGTTCATCCTGGAGAAGAAAAGGCTCTGGGGACACCTTATAGCAGCCTTCCAGTACCTAAAGAGGGCCTAGAAGAAAGCTGGGGAGGGACTTTTTACAAGGGTAAGTAGTGCTAGGTTAAGAGGCAATGACTATAAACTGAAAGGAGGTAGAATTAGATTAGATGTAAGGAAGAAATTCTTCACTGTAAGTGTGGTGAAACACTGGAACAGGTTGTCCAGAGAGGTTGTGTATGTCCCGTCCCTGAAAGTGTTCAAGGCCAGCTTGGATGGGGCTTAGAGCAACCTGGTCTAGTGGGAGGTCTCCCTGCCCATAGCAGTGGGGTTGGAACTAGATGATATCAAGGTCCCTTCCAACCCAAACCATTCTATGATACCTTCCATCTCTTCCCTTCCCTCCCTTCTCTCCTTAAGTCCTGCCATCTCTCAGTATACCTCAAGTTACTTTATTTTCTCAGATAAATCTCACAAGAATTATTAAAAACTAGGACACGAGTGCCAAAATCATGCACCAGCTGTATCTGTATTCTACTTGGAAATGACATTTCAGAAAAAAAAAAATGCCCAAATACTTATCACATTGCTAAGTAAAATTTCTGCTCCTACAGAGACTCTGATGGCTTGACAAACTTTTTTTTTTGCTCCAGTTTGCAGCAAACCAGAGAGTTGCTCACAGCTCTGGAGTTCTTTTTAGACATATTCCAAAGACAAAAGTTTCATTTTCAGTTGTTCAAGGAGTCAACTTTTAACACTACAATAAAATATTCCCTACATATTCACTATTTTTGTGCAGGTGTGTATGTTGAGAACTCAATATCACAGGCACAAAATATGACTGGGAACTTTTATCAGATTTTTTTCTTTCTAAGACTATTTTCCTGCCCCAGTGTCAATTCTGTTTTTTCATAAGCTTCTTCAACAGTTAAATCCTCTAAAGTCAGGTCATTTTGTAACACCCTAGAAAATGTTTGGCATATGCCATCTGGATGAACATATGGTAAAAATGTAATTAGAAAGAAAAAGGTTTACTGGTTTCAGAAGAAGTTGGTGACAGCTTTTTGATAAAATTTGATACAGGGAAATCTGACACGTAAAAAAAGTTCAAAATCCGCTCTTCCTCCACTGCCAGGTATGGTGTGCAATCTAAAGCAAGACAAAGTGAAGCAAAATCACAGTGAATAAAACTGACATAAATACAAATTTAGGAGGATAAAAAGATTTATTCTCAGCTTCAAGCAAGCACTGGGAGAAATATTCTCAAAGTATATTTTTCAAGGACAGTTAGCACTCTTATATTGAGAATATTACATATGTAATATATGAATGTTTCTGCGATCTGCATGCCCTGTATGTAAATGCTATATATGGGGAAGAAAACAAACTTTTAGACTTGAATCCAGCAAAGACATGGAAATAAGCCTCAAGCCTCAGCTGCAGACAAGCAGTTGTTTGTTTTGAATTTTGTATCACAGATTGCCAGAGAGGTTCCCTTTTATTTTCCTTCTCTCAGGATATCTGTAAGCATTGCTGGAGCTCTGTTCACGATGAACATTGAGTTTCCTGCCTGCTGCATTGAGATGGGACTTTTCAGGCATCAGCCAAATAGCAGAAATTGCATAGAAATATCTCAGTGAGAATTTGCCATGGCAAAGAAAGGGCCAGAGAGGATGGGAAGGAAAGATATGAAGGGATCCTGCAGAGAGGAGTTATGAATATCACAAGATGAGTTACAAAACAAAACAAAAGGTCAAGAACAAAAAAAAACCAAAATAAAACCAAAACCATGTTCAACACTTGACTGTACTAGGAAAAATCTCAAGGGAGAATCTCTCCAAAAGGAAGAAAATAGAAGCTTCCAGCAACACGGGTCAACTGAACACAGGAATTGCCACCCCTGTAAGCAGAGCATGATGCGAGCCTCTGCCTTCCTTGCTGCGTGAAACGCACAGCCAACATTGTCGTGCCAATCATGATTATGTCTAAATTGTACCTGCACACTTATGGCATATAATGCACACTGACAGCCCCCTCCCTTAATGTGTAGTTGAGCTGCTACACACTATACTGAATGGCATTTCTGCATCCAGTATTTTTTCCTGGCAACCTTTTCCCACCAGGGTGATGCTGACTTCAGCAGAGATGCTCCTGGTTTGGAAGCCTGTAAGTGGAAGGAGATTCAGTGACCCACTCTGTTGGTTCGAACAGGTTTTCATGGCCAAAGGAAGCTCACAAATTATTCATACATACTAGACTGTGGCTGAAGAGCCAATTGCCTCCCACAAGCAATTCCAGGACAAGCCTGTGCTGGGGCTGCTTGGACACAGGGAAGCCTCACCATCAGAGGGAGCAAAGCAGCAAAAAAGGTTGGGACTACCATCAGCTGGTTATGCCAATGGTCCCAAATGCACCACCAGGTGCGCCATTTTCCTGGAATGGTGATTTAGGACCCCACCAAGTCAGCATCATTTCCTTCCTGGAAGGAGCCTTTCAGCAAGTTGAGCAAGTTGGCTCTCACATATGTAGTAGGGGCTGGTTTTTCAGCTTAGGGAGGCAGTGTGTTTGGCCACCTGCCTGCCCCAGGTCCTTCAAGAAGGAAATCACGTGAGTTGTTTTTGTTAGATATCAGAATTATTGACTGTCTGCCAAAGCAGGAATTTCTCACACTTACTCAGGTAGGATCTGAAGTACACATTGTTTTCTCACATGAAAGGCATTTTTCTTTATGTGATTGGAGCAGCTCCATTTAGGATAATGAACTGTGTTGAGGCCTTTAAAGATGAGTGGAAATGTAGGTTTTCATGATCTTCTACACATGCATCAATAAGCCATGTTGCAACTAAAGACACAGCAAGAGAAAAATGAAGATTTACTGAACTGCAAATAAACTATAAAGTCGTTTGGGCCAAAAGTGTCCTCCGAAAAATAGAACAAACAATTCCTACTCATGCTGCTTTTGAGAGGCTTCATGCTAACCCCATCAGCTGTGATCTGTGGGCTCCTGCATAGCTGAGCTGTGCAGCAAACAGCACAGACCTGCACTAAAGGCTGCCCACATTTCTCATCCAGAAAGGAAAAGAAGCTGCCACCTCTAACTCAACATGAACGATTTGTCTAACTGAAATGGTAAAAAATGAAAGGGGGAGGAGAAACACCATGGAAATATCTTCTAAGGTGCTGGTTAGATTAGGAAAGCTCCTGACTTAAAAAAAATGGTCTAGTGCAATGCTGTATACTTGCTTTGACCACTCTCTGTAAACGCTAAGTGTGGGTACCCTGATAACATGGTGAGAAGACAGAATCCAGATTTAATGTGCCCATTGTAACACTCAGGTAAAACTGGACTTGTCATGAACAAAACAGCTGAAATACCAAAGCCCCTGCTTCAGCACCTCTGTACCTAACTCGTGGTAATTCAGTACAGTTATGAGCATATGGAGATAAACACAACAGAAGTAAACCCCATTTGTTTCTCCTTTGAACTTAATATTCCTCATTCCTTCAGCAGTTGAATGGATGAGAAGGTCACAGAAAGGGTTCTGAATTATCTACTCATTTCCTTCCTTTTCACAGTTTACACAGGAGGGCTACTGAACCAAAGACAGCCCTTCTGGTAGTATCACATCAACCCAACATTTCATCTATGGCCTCTTCAGTAAAACACAGCCTTTCTCAGGTGGAAACAAAACATCAGGTGAAAGTAGCAACATCCAGGCAGTAGATACAAAGTGGATAGTTAATATTGTAGCTGCTTAAGTTTATTCACAATCATGTATTTAAAGGTTCAGGGTATAAACTACTGTATCATTCTGGTGGGTAAAGCTCTCTGCACTTGGAAGCAGGTTGAAGAGTTGACTTCAGCAAAGGGCAATACAGCAACCCAGTTAGAAACCTGAGTTTGTCTAGAGTTCAGGGGTACACAGATAAGCAATCTGTACATCAGTACAATAAGCTGTTTCCAGTTTCCCATGATGAGCATGAATTTTCTACTCTGGAGACTTAAGCACAGGGATGCTTAGAAAGCTGCTGTGCCTTTATAAAGAAGTCCAACATTTTCACTGAAGCAATGAGTGCAAGAAAAATATTTTCATTCCCCAGCTACCAGACAGAAGTGAATTTATGTAGGCTGAAAGGAATCTACAAGCAACCAAGGTGTATAGAATGCATTTCAAAAATTTTCTTAGTAACTCATAAAATCCCCAAAATCAAGCCTTCACATTCTGTAACTAAGTCTTCACAGTCAAGTCTTCAAAGCAAATCTGCTAATTCTGTAACAACTCCAGAGAAGGCCTCCAGGACAGAGAGGAAAAAGAGAAAACATCTATTTCTTCCCCCCCCTTTTTTTTTAACAACATACCAATAGAGAAGATTACTCTTCTTGACTGCTGATTTGGGAGTGTGCCATTATGACTCCTCAGCAAATGCAAAACAAAAAAAGAGAACTTAATTGAAATAATCTAGAATGACAGATTGCACTGATGGGAAGTGAGGCTGCCAGATAGAGCTGTCATACCAAAATTAAACTTGGGATATAGAAAGGAGAAAAAAATCAGGTGTGGTTGATTTTTTTTTTGTTTGTTTCTGATAGATTATTCACTATAATTCAGCACAACATGGCTGAATGATTATTCTGGGCCTACTTTTTTATTTCAAAGTAAGCTGCTAAGCTTTTTAAGTCAGAGCACTTTTAGTAACACAAGTTATTTTTTTAATACATTAAAAATAGGGGTGCTGCTGATCATATTTCAGCTTTATTATATCTAAGAAGCTTTTGCTAAAGCCTGTGTGTAAATTCTATTTACCTACATATGAAAAAAACCACCCAACTACTAATCCATTATGTTTGACAGTACTTATATAAATATTATTAAAGATAGTATGCATGGTAATGATGTACAAAAACCATTACCTCCTTGCATTCATAACTGCCAGCAAGCTTCCTCAAGAGGTAAAGGAGCTAACAGCAATATTCAGCATTTGAAAACAGACCCCTTAGGGTTATACTAGGCTGACAGCTGCTCTAGAGAAGCCTATTCAAAGAAAAAAACCCTACTTACAGGTAAAGAAAAAAGGTTGACCACAAGTGTTATTTGGAGTGACCTTGACAAAAAGATAAGAAAACAAAAAGGAAATGATAATGCCAGTTGCATCCAGAATGATCAGCACATCAAATCTCCCTGTTCATCTCAAGTAGTCCCAATTCACCGTAAACAGATAGTGGGAGCTCTTAAAAATGCAGACAAACTAAATGTGCCAGAACGGGAATTCAGACACCATGGAATGAAGGTCATGAGTTTTAGTGAAACATTCTAATTGTAAAGCATAAGAAAGTGACAGAAAATGCTTCATTAGGGACTCAAAAAGGAGAAGGGTGTATAATCAGATGAAGCTGGGATGTTTTGACCCAGGTAGTGGTTAAGTCAGTACAAGAAAAAAAAAAACCACTGATCATAAAATCCTACATGTTAAAACACAGGAATTCATTGAATCATAGAATGGCTAGGGCTGGAAAGGACCTCCAAAGGTCATCTAGTCCAGCCCCCTGCAGTAAGCAGGGACACCCTCAACTAGACCAGGCTACTCAGAGCCTTGTCCAGCCTCAGCTTAAATATCTC
>JAAGNO010027532.1:1294-18003 GCA_033439905.1 Ceryle rudis
AATGGCAGTTTAGAAAATCATATATATAAATACTGCTTTCCCACTGTTAACTACAGAAAAATGAAGGTACAGGGACTAAGCTGAGAAGATCACAATAATTACTGAGTGAAAGTGGTGTGTGGAGAGCACGTTATTAAACATCATTCCACCACAGAGCTTTCGACAACTGGAAAATAAGCAGGTTGGAAGCGCACATTGGTTTTCCTTGTAACTTCTGTGAGTTCACGAAACAGTCTGAAACTGCTGCTGTCCTCAGCATCTAATTGATAGGGATCATCAGGCTCTTGGGGACACTAGGAGGAGATGGCTACTGCCCTTCCAAGCACATGTTAAAACCTATTTCTTACATCTCCTCATGGATTTTTTCATAGGTACACCATGACTCAATGGGCTGTTCCCTGCTTGCAGGTTCCTACCTAGCACTGAGTAAGGATGTTATTTAAACAACTGAAACAGTATCCTGCTATCTTAAAGCCAGTCTTTGTGTCTATGTTACTTCTTGAATGTTCTGATTAAAAATTCCTGGATTTTTCTTTAGGGATTGAAATGCTAGACTCTCCCATTTCCCCTCACATGGTGTTGGTGTCACCCTTCAAGACTGCAAAGTGGCATTAAGGTTTACAGGAGAGGAAATTTGGTGTTTCTGCATGCCTTTACCTGAGGAAAGGCTAAGTACAGACATGGCTAGATACTGTCATAGCTGGGATTTTGAAGGACTTCTAAAGGGGGTTTGGGTAGATAATATCACTTCCCATTGAAAATCTATTTCGTTGTGATATAAAATGCATGGGTGCCTGAGTTGTATCAAGAAAGACTAACGTAAGAAATGGTAATTATCACAGCTGGTAGGATGAGAACATAGTACTCCAGGGGTGCTAGTATTTGAATTTTCTTTGGTCACTCAATAGGTGGATTTCTTGCACATGCCCTAAATAGATAGATTGGCTTTAATGTACCAATAACTTCACCTTTATATATTAATTTTCCACAGTAGTATAAACCAGAAGAAAAAGGTTCCTGGTTCCTCTGTGCTGTAAAAAGTCAGCTTAGACTTCTGTCTAGCTTTACAGTATCAGCCCATCTGTTTTAGGTGAAAACTTGAGCGGTAACATTAACCTCAAGTACGTTAACCTTTGCATGCCATGAGACATGATAGACAGGACCATTATTTTTATGGCACATTTTTTCCTGAGTAAAGATCAGCGAAGAAGGATAGAAAATCCTGGTTTTGCCTCTCTGTCTCCAAACAAAATACAGCGTACAGTCATTTGAAAGCCAAGGCAGACTACATTATCGACACACAAATACCCAACAACTATAAATCTAAGGGAACCCAAGTAGTGAGTCAAACCCATGAGGCTGACGATTTATTCAGTCTCACTGAATATACTGGCATAAATTCTAATTTCTCATAAACCAGAGTTCATCCTCCAGTTTCAGCTGAAGACTAGACTGATCTGGAGTAGCTGAGGAGGTGGCAAACATCTACTTCTCCCCTGAAACCATCCCTAGAGATGTAAATAGAGGCTTGAAGGTGGGCATATTTTTATGTCTCTCATATCCCTCAATTTTGTGAGAATTTTTGAGTCAAAAGTCTTAGATTATATATAGTAGAAAGCTAAATGAGGAAGTTGTTCTCCAACAGCTCTTGTCTCCAAGAAACCACATATAATACACAACATTTATCAGTTCTGGTAATAGCCACCAGGTAACTTTAAAGAGTTAATAAATAGTAGGATAAAATGTTGCAGCAGCATCACATTTATACTTGCTAAATTCAAAAGTGTATAAAGTCTTTAATGCAATTTAAGATTTGGGATTTTTCCTAATTTCTGAGAAGCTTAATTTTATTTTCTCGTTAAGTAGCACCAGGAGGTTCACTAACATCAGTGATACTTCCTAAACTATTAAATGTAGAGATATTTAGTTTTTGCCAAGAGTAGTAAACTGTTCAGAGACGTAAATGTATTTGTCATTTATCCTCATTAACTACCAGTATCAGCTCCCAAACCTCTAACAGTATCTATTGAGCAATGTTAGATTCATTTAGGCCACATCCATGAAAAATGTTCTTTTGAATTTGTGGAAATATATATATTATATGCAGAATCTGTGGAAATACATTCTGTAAATATGTACAGGTTGGTTCTAATTTTGGTTCTCGGGTCCCAAAATATTCATCTTTCCTGTTCTCATTTCCTGGCATCAGATCTTTGCCTTTTCAAAATCAGTGGTAAATCTTCCACTGACTTTGACAGAGCCACGACTCTGCTTGTAGTATTTTCTTTTCAGTTCTTTTCAGCACCTTTTTCTCCTTCTCTGGTTTCCTTTGGATCCCTGTTCTACTTTTGGTTTTGTTTAACTTTCAACATCCAAACAATCTGCTATTTTTCCTTTTAATCTTTTTTTTTCTTCCTCACTTTGATTCTTTGGTTTCTACATATGCTTTGGTTTTTGCCACCTTACTTTGTGTATCCATTTCCTTTTTTTTTCTTTTTCTTTGTTGTCTTTTTTTTTCATCTCCTGTTTAACTACTATTTTCCTCTGCTTACTCTGCTGTTTTTCCTCTCTCGTAGCTGACATTTTCCCTCTGTGCAATATCTTTCTACCTTCTTTTTCCTCTCTTTTCCAAAACATGGCTCATCATTCTATGCCACTAATGTATAGCAGATTCTGAAATACTGTCATCTGAGACAGTTAAGTACTAAACAAAACATTACCAGGGTGGAGGAATCACTTACCCTGATTGACAACAAATCGTAACTTCTGTATTGTTGCCAGATTGCCGCTAACTCTGTATATTCCATCAACATCTAGACCTGAAAGAGAAACACGTATTTCATTTTAGATCATAGAAGTATTTTTCTTTGTACATCTGTCAGGAAGCCAGAAGCACCCTAACAAGTATGAAGAAGAGCAGTGTAGTGAAGGGCTGAAAAATAATCCACCTGACAACAACTGAAGTGCCTCCTGCCTGATTAAAACAACAATGAAAAATAAAAGGGGTAGATTAACTTAAGTGAATACAAAACACCTAACTATAATTATCTTGTAATTCTGTCAGCGGAATATGACTCGGCAAGGGTATTTGAGTGTGACGGGCAAGGAAGGGTGAATGAGCTCTCGTGCTCATAATGAAGGGCTCTTTGGGATACGTGCGATGCTGTGCTAGGCCTTCTTAAATTCACAGAGTGTTTATATTAATAGCACTGAGGAAACTTCTCAGTCTGAGGCTTGGGATTTTCAGATCTGAATTTCTGAGGCTGTGGCCTTTCTGAAAATAAAGTGGTGAGATGCCCACTCTGAAATCATGACGTGCACGAGGCTACACACAACTACCATTTCTCAACTATATTCTTCATAGCAGATCAGACAAGTTTGAAGATGAAATTAAATATCCCAAATAGCATATGCCCTGGAGTACATTTCTTCATTAATATAGGCCATTCTTTTCAAGGACAACCTGACAGTCTTGTTTCTCCCTGCATATCTACTCAAGGTTTATCTTCTAGGTGAAACTAGATGTCATACTCCCTTTTGTGACATATTATCTCCTACAGCAAGCTCTGCTGATATGACTGTTTAAAATAGCACTTCCAGCCCCGGTTGCATAGCTGTAGCATTTCAAAGCACATGGGAACTGCTGTCCTTTCCCGGGAGAATTAGCTATTGTGTAACGACGACTGAATCTGCATGCTTAAAAATGGAAAACACTAAACTGTACATTGTCATTTCACGTTCAAAACTTGCGAGTACATAAGAACCTAAGAGAATCTACACAAACCAGGGTTTTTTTAAGGCTACTCATCACTTGGAACACAAGTTTTAATTAGCTTTTGGCAAGCAATTTCTGACAAAGCCTTTCTCTCAGAAAACGCTAATTTGTCAAAACCAAAAATTTTCAGGAAATATTTCTTGACAGTGTATTTAGGGTTTTTTTTTTTATTTCTGATTTGGAGTGGAGGAAAAAAAATGTAGCCATAGGAAAGGGTGAAAACAAATCCCAAAGTTGAGAAGCCCAGTTGTAGTAACAGTCAAGTAGGAAGAAGCTGAGGTTCAAGTCCTTATTTCAAAGATACTTGTGTCATGCCTTGGCAGATGAGTGCCACTGCCAGTGGACTCAACTGATTAGAGGTATTCCTCACTGATCTTGAAATCACTTTTCCTTCTGGTGCAGACTGAAACCCAATAAGGTCTTTTGTTTATCTGCATGTTTGTTTTCTCTCTCTACAAAATACAGTTCTTATTTTATGCCTATCCTGCTAGGAACAACCTGATTTGGTTTACATTAAATAAACTGTTTTAAAAATGAATAATAATTCTATATTATACACTGGTTATCTACATCTTTTATTAGACAATTTTCTACCCTGCACCTGTGGGTGTCCTGCAACATAATACTGAGAATGATGATTCATTTCAGGAAGATCCCCTTTGGTTACAGAGGGATAAAGAAAAAGTTTACTTAAGAGAAATCAAAAAGGATTTGGTAATCAAGAACACTTGGAAGTTATCCATCTACTGGATATATAACATATGAGCAAATGGAAATTACTAAAATGTTTAAGTAATGCAATTCTATCCTAAATCTAAAGAGTCTTATTCTGTTTTAGTGAGGGGAGAGTGAGAGAACAAGTAATTCCCAGCATAGGAATGTGGGACTCTTGTGGTAAGGGATTGAGAATTGAATCATGTAAATTGAAGACTAAACCAAAAAATAAAGGGGAATAATAAAACAAACAAACAAGCCCCAAAACACAACGTTAACTTTTGTTTGGCTCTAACTCAATTCAGTTCTTAACCTCTTTGGATATACGGAAGAGAAAACAGTACATGTGACTTTTGGTAGACATAGCTGTCTCACATTAGTAGCATCAATTTGGAACCTGCATAATTTATACAGATCAAGTGAAAATGACAAACTATGTTGTAAATTGGTGGAAATTACCTCTTGCAAAATGATCTGGAGTATACCAGTGCATCATTATTGTTATGAATTTACTTTGGTCCAGAAATGAGGTCTGATTAGCATTTCATTTGGACACTATACAATATGGCAGAGAGAAAAAAAGTAAAAAAAAAAAAAAAATTCCAAGAATATCAAGCCAATTATAGTGTTCACGTGCCATCAACTTTCTGCTCCAAGAACTTTGAAAGTTAAGCCAAACCAAACCAATGCAAATTGGTGGATTTGGACATCCTTTTCATGACCACATTGTCTTAGCTGGATTGTTAACAACTTATTTTGGAAATCCAATTAGGCGCAAAAGAGAAAGAGAGAGAAAGAGAGGGAGAAATGCCTTTATACTTCTAATATCCTGATTATATGAACAATTTTCAGAGCAAATTCACTTTTAAGGTCACCTCTATCAAGACTAAAAACATCACTGCGCTGCTGTCAGTATTTCTTCACGGCAGGCTATAAATACTTAGGAAACAAGATGAAGCAAAAAACCTTGCAGAGTTTCCTATCTGGTGCTGGCATTTTCAGCACAGTGGTAAAGAACATTTCAGAAAAAATATTCATTGTAATAAAATCCAACTGTTGTTCACTATAGGGTGACCTTCTTGTATTTTGGAGTGGGGTTTATCAAGGAAGAATCACTGTATTTTGCCCTAGAGGAGAACAAGTATTTAATTTGCTTTATATCCCAATCTCCAACTCTGTTTCTGTTTGTTTTAATGAGGAACCTGAGAACAGGATGGACCCACAATTAGAAATGATAGCCAAAACCATGATAATGACTTCGGTATTTCCACCCTAAATTCTGTAATGGTATAAGAAATGCAGGAAAAAGGACTTACTCAAGTATCCATCAGTTTAGCCGCCAAACTATAGGCAAATTTTAGCTATTCTCACATAAAAAAAAATATAGAGGTTCTCCTAATGAGAAAGTTTATAGGCAACTGAACTCAGTCTTGGTTGAGATTCATTAACAGTAATGAATGTTACATTTGCTCTGTCTAACTGTACAGAGAATGTTAGAAGAACAGTTATTTAAGAACATTTATTGCACTCCTGCTTCTAGACAAAATGAAAATAAACATGAATGGAGGTCAGTGTCAGCTCCAGTAGCAGTCTGAGCTGGAACAAGGTATTGCAGAGAAACATTAAAAAAAAACCCAAGAGAAAAAGTAGAGCTTAGGTGATACATTTATCCAAATATTAGACTATGGTATTGGCTGAGGTAGTCCTGATGGTTAATGAATTGCTTTGTATGAAATGGTCTCATTAACTCTTTACTGTGGCCTAGAATAATTCTCTCTCCCAAATCACATTACATTCTGCTCAAGCTTAATCTATATTTAACAATACCTTGAAACTGAATATAAAAAGAAATTCTCTATGTGCAGAGGGAAGGGGGCTGGTGGTCTAGAGAAATTTCTCTCTGTTTTTTCACAAGATTTAGAATTTGAAACATATCATTTTAAATGGTAGTAGGTGACTTCCTGCATAGAAACCCATGAAACTTTCACAATTAATGTATCCTGAAATAGGTGTGGTCCCCAGGCCTGGTAGGAGTTTTGTAAAAGAAACCATCATGCTGGATTCAACAACAAAGTGAAGTACAAACTTGAAGAAAGGCATTCTTTAGTTAGTCCTTTCATTTAAAATCAGTTATGTTCAGGGCAAAAATATTGTATTTCAAAGGAGCCTATTATGCCTTCCCATAAACAGAAAGATCATACGTTTTAAAACTAAAGTATCATTATGTAATCAAGCTGTTGTATTATAAACTATTTTGTGGGCTCAGATGCCCAGGGCTATCTTTACAAATATTTAAGAGGTCATTATCAGGGTATGTTCTCCCTAAAACTATAATTCTTTCCTCCTGTTTTCATATGCATCTTACCATAAATATCTGATACATAAACAATTGTTTAAAAGTTTACTAAGGGCACAAAAGTAAGGCATGAAGTCATTTAAAGAAGCAGAAATGGGTGAATGCAGAAAACACACCGATGGCAAGATAACGTATCGGATGCAAAAACCAACATGAAACAATGTGCAACAAAAATAGTTTCACAAAAGGATCGATATTTGTATGCCAGTAGAAGGATAATCATGAAGAGTAGTTAAGAATAAACCTAACACATTAAAATTTGGCATTAAAAGTACCGTGTATGGGTAGAGTTACAAAAGGTACACAGAGTTCCAGGTGAATATGGGAGGCAAAACAAGGTTTTGGCCAATGTTATGGAAACCAGAGGTGAAAGTGATGAGGCCAATGAAAGAAATTTGAGTTACAGCACAGAGAAAGAAAAATGTAGGGGCATTAACAGCAAATAAGAGACATACAGATGTAAAACGAAGTGTGGGGCAGAAGTGCTGTGAGTTGAAGGTACTTGCACCAGCAGTCTTGGTATACAGCTTGATAAGCTTAGGGTTGAAGTGAGCACCAGCTCTTTTTGAACCTGACTGTGCGCTCAGCGTGGTTTTCAGTGTGGTTGATATCTCTGTCCTGCTTTTTGGTGTTGTGCTGGGTAGGGTTAGGCATGCCTTAAAGCTCCTGGAGTGGGGTCAGAGGCTGACACCAGGATTTACTACTCTCTGCTGGAAAAGTCTTCTCTTTTGATCATCAGAACTACACACTTCTTGTACTCCTCCCATCAAAGGATCACAATCATGAGGCTGAAAACATCTCAGCTAACATCTGATATGCAAACAGGTCTCATCCCTAGTCCAGAGAATGTACTCAGCTGCCATGGAAGTGGGTGCCATACAAATGTTGTGTTAGATAGTTCTACTAGATAGACAAGGAAAAACAAACTCAGGAGGCGATATTGGAAGTCAATCTGAAGGACAAAGAGATAGTCATTGTTGTAAAAAAATCAGTTTCCACTTATCAGTTCTCATGACATACATGTGTCTCTCATTTGTAAATAAAACATAGATCAATATTTGAAAATGACTAAGGTTGGAAAAAGTGACAAGAGTTATTTTGATGTTGTAAAAACAGTATGAGGGATGTGCTTGGAGACTGGCTAGACTGACCTCGGTCCCAGACGGTCTACTTAAATAATTAATTCAGGACTCTATGAACAAATAATTCATAGCAAAATATAATTAATCCCAAGAAGCACGGTTGCATGGAAATCAGGGCCTTGTCTAGCAAACTTGTTGCATTTTTTGATAGGATTGGAATTTTGACAGGTCTGGTTGATAAAGGCAATGGCATCGAAATAGTATGTTTGGATTTCCATGAGGCTTTTGACTTAGTACCACATGACAATTTGATTAAAGCACTTGCATTTTATGGAATTAACAGGGCATATATTACATGGATTCAAAACTGGCTCAATGACAGACCTCAAAATGGGGTAGTTAATGGGAGATATCAGTTAACAAGGTTATAACTGTCAGAGCTCTTAAGAGTGGAGCTCTCAATCCATTGCCATATAATACCTTTATTAGAGATGTAGACAATGAAAAAAAAAAATTCTCAGTTGGCAATGTAAGCAGATGACACAAAGATCAGGGAGGTATTAAATAATGATGAGGACAGGAAAAGTTACGGAAGGTCTGCATTGCCACCTTAAATGGTAACAGTCTGCTAAAGTAAGTTTTCATATGGAGAAACACGGTACATCCAGCACTCTGGAGGTAGATTACAAAGGACTTGAGGATTATTTTGGATAATCAGCTGAACATGATCTCTCAGTTCTTTGCTATGTAGCAAAGAAGACTAAAGTGATCTCGAATAAAAGTATCAAACAGAAGCCAGGAAGAGATTGCACCTCTTCATGTGCTACAAATAGGATCTCCAGTAGAGCACTGTACTTGATATTGAAGCAAATAAAACGAAACATGAAATACATGCTTCACTACTTCATATTAAAGAGAGGATGAAGAGATGCCCTCTCCATCATTACTTTTCAGAGGATTTGCAGGTACTGGACTCACAACCAGCACTGCCAAGCTGCAGGACCTGTGACAAACAAGCCTGAATTCAAGGTAGCATGAACAAGATTTTCTTTATGGTATTATTAGTAGAAATCAAACACTGCATCAGAATTTAGTAAAGGCAGAGACAGTGGGGGAAAGAGAGGAGAAGAGAAATTGTACTAGTTCTTAAGCTACAAAATGACTCTAGGTGACTGACATGAGCTTTGGTGAATCTCTTTAGGAAATTAGCTAACAAAATAATTCTATGTTTGACTGCAATAATATCAAGAAGATGAGGGGCATTCCTACATGAAGAGAATCTAATTTTTTCTTGCAGTAATAACTTCAAGATGCAATGAAAGAAGAAAAGCTTGACTAAGATCTTATTGTTTTCAAGACCCTGTAGAAACTGTTTAATGGAAGCAATTACAACACTGAATATGAGTATTACGTACTGAGAATAAGTAGCAAGTGAATATGATGGATGATATACTTTATTCTGTTTCATATCACTTGATGGTAGAATTTCCACTTAGATATTTATATACAAATAAATAAGGGTAGTGACAGTATGAAGCAAGTGCAATTTAAACTAGCACACAGTGTACTGCTATGCAGGGCTGCTCTTTAATGCCTAAGTCAAGCTTTTGTGATGCCTTCGTCTTCTCTATTGTGTCGCACTGTCTTTGACATTCAAGAAGTTTATGGTTTAAAAGCCCCAGGAACAACCAGACTTACTCAGAAGGCTCCCTGTAACAAGAAACAAAACTAAGCTTTGAAGCTCTTTGTTTTGAATGAAACCATCGAACATGCAGCGTGTTCACTGTAATTTTGCCGTTACCTCCAATATATACTTTTGCCATTCTGATAGTCCCACTTCTTGCAGCTAAACAAAGTGACCTCATTGCTTTCCACTGTATTTTCTTTTAAACATTGGCTGGGATGATTGAGATTCAGGAATGTGGGAAAATGGATTCCCAAGCCACGTCCATCCCCTTTAATTCTGAGCTGTAATTTTTGGCTTGGCTTGAATCACAGTCATCACATTTCAGTCTGAATCTCTCTGTAAAGTGATCTTTCTTAAACATTTCTTTCACTCATCATGGGATCAGAAACAAAGCCATTCTAGTCTTTCAGCGAAACACTTACAAACGTCTTTTTACAGCAACTCACAAGAGCTGAATTTCCTTTAAAAATGTTTGAAAAAGAGGAGGTTTTCATTGCCTGATTGTCCTCTTTGTGAATCTTGTCATCTGTATGCCATGAGCTACAGCTATTTTAATCTGTTTTTGTTTGCAATCCATTTGGTGTCCGCCCAAGAAAATGCAGGTGATTCTAATTAACTTACTGCTGAAGATGTGGAAAAATCTCAATTGTGCTACAGAGAATTATACACTTAAAACCTTCCCTGTATTATTTATAACAGCTTATTAATGAAAATGATTACATGAATACATTTACCACCTGATTCATCTTTGTTCACTTTTTAAATCAATGAGGTTTATGCTAAAGGGGAAAAATCCCTACCAAATACAGACCTCAAGTACACACATCAGCTCGCTGGTTTAAATGGAATGGCAGCTTAAAAGGAAATAACATTGTCTTACTTTATGCAACACAGTATAATATCCGAGATTACCAAATGTTTGGAAATGGCCATTCTCTCTCTCTGTAACACATTAGCATTTAATTTTGTGAATGTTTATTTGTTTGTTTGGTTAGTTGGTTGTTTTGTCTTTTAATACCTCCTTAACCACCCCTATTTGCTCTCATTTGCTTCAGTTGCTGCTTCTCATGTATGCCTTAGTAGGTCCATTCTGACTAATGTTTTTGGGTTTTTTTAATTTATCTGAAGTAAAATAGGATTCCTACAGTTCTTTGCTGCTTTGTCAAGTATACTTTTTTTTTTACTGATTGACCGAAAAAGTCTTTCAGGATTTAGGAGTCTTTAAAAGCTGAATGAACCTTTATCAGCAACTCTCTTGGGATATAATCAACTTCAGGTCTCCAGAGGTGTGCAGCTTCCAATTCTTACTTGTCTGGCCTTGGGGCCATATGACACTATGGTGATTGACAGAAGGGAATTTCAGATAGAGAGATTTAAGTCATTTGGTGGAAAAATAATAGATGTTAAATACTAGCACAGAGTGTTTTCTGCTAGGTACAGCTACCACTAGGCAGTCTAACACCTTCCATCAGTTACCATTTCTACTATTCTGTGCCATGAAACATAGGCTGTAATAGTCTAATTTGAATGTGATGACAATGTGGATAATGCAGTTTATTTTTGGGAGCATGAAAGCCTGAATAAAGGTTATCATTTTAGGAGAAGCTGACGATGGAAAAACTCATCCACTGTGTGACATGACCAGAACAGCTGGGGATGTAGTGTGGAGGGTGGGGGAGAAGAGAGCCAAGGTATTTTGTATGTTGAAGAAATATATACAACATTGCCATTTCTTATATCCCAGCTGTGCCTGTTAACTTCTGGAAACATGTAGAGCTCAGCAATAAAGCATACTTGACTGATATTTACGGCACTCTGCATTGTAAGACATTTTCTGTCACATATTATGTTCTGAAAGAGTTAAGTAACATGAAAAATACAGGCTCAAGATTATATCTGTCATGGATGAAAATACTACATTTATGCCTCATTGTAATCCATTCATTGGTTTATGGACCCCGAGCCCTCCAGGGAGTGTCACAACTCCACATGATACTGCTGAGAGCTGTATTTTGCTTTTGGATTTCTGATTTAGCTGAAAGAAGTTTAAAAACACATGTAGCCTGACAACTCCCTATTGGCTACACAACTGAGAAGGGTCAAGAGCATAAAGTATCCCAGCAAAAGCCAGCTGTAACTTATGCTCACTAAACTGGCTGAAGATCTGCCTGTTACAGACAGTAGCATACAAGAAATTTATGCATTTTGCTAAATCCTCCCACTTTGGTTAAACTGTGCTTCATTTGGGGATCCATCATCACCAACATCATGCCTGTGTTTTTTGAGCAACATCAGAACACTAAGGGAAATTGCACTCTGGGGGGTCTAACTCTCCTCTTAGGACTATATAGGACTTTCAGGCAGGTCCACTGGCATCAGTAGGAACTGTGGTTAAAAGCTAAGAGACAGATACAATTCTCCAAACATCCCTTACTCCCAATGCTGATTTTAAAGAGAATTTAGTGCACAGTAGGGACAAATCTTTTCCCATCTTTCACAATAGTGAGAGATTAAATTAGACCTCAGTAATGTCACCTCCTCATCCTGCCTAGTACTGCTGCTTATTGGACTCTTAACTGTTGGAAGCGGAAGAACTGTACATTTGGGCACACATAATCTTCAGCCAAAACGGGTAAGAAGTTTGCATTTTCTGGACTGTAGTGCCTTGATTGACACATAGTTTATTAATTTTTTCTGAATGATAGAAACTGGGATAGGAAATGTACGATGGAATAGGGATATTTAGGATGGAAACTGAACGTCACAGGACTGCTTCTTCCATCATCCCTTGGTTTTTTTAGAGATAGTTGAGTCCAGGTAGGCCCAATACTCTTCTTTGTAATAGACCCATTTGTTACTTGACAGCATAAATCTATGCTCTGTTCAAGCTTAGATGTCTCAAGATTTTCTATCATGTCTTCAGCAAAGGGTCCTACCTAACCATCTGTGGGCACTTCCTACAGCTGTTGTGCGTTGCTGGAGAGTGGATGTGAACACAGAGTTTAACTGTTATAGTTCAACAACAGTTAAAGAAATATCAGTGTGGCACTTGACAGTACTTGTTTCATTGCATAACACAGAAGGCTGGAGCTGTTTCTTACAGTTAGAAATTAGACCAGCTCAGTTCTGGATTTTCTAACAGAAGGAATGTGCAGAACCCTGCTCTAAAAATGGAGTTGTGGCTCTCACGTGCCGGTCTTTGCTTATTCATATCATATTGTAGGCATCTATCTTTGTATTTCCTTTTTATCTTTAAGTGGGAGAAAACATTTAAAAATTAGATTCTGTATTCTAAGGCACACTATCAGACACCTTGGGGTGTTACAGACCATGCCTGTGTGGAAAACTCAGAGGGTCTCTTGGAAGATAAGTGTACACATGGCTATCTAACACCAACTTACTGAATTCTTAGCATTGCTTATCATATATATGTGATAATATAAAGGTGTGTGTATGTGTATATGTGTAGATAATTTCATTTAATGGTATCTTTCCCTGTGTACACCGAACACATTTAAAGACACAATAATGATTAAAATAATGGGATTCCACTGACTGCTTTAACAACTTCTTTTGTGTGATAAACCTCTAGTCTAATAGGTGAGCAAAATTTTCTTGGCTTGGAAAATATTTAGTATTTTGTGACTGAAATTATGCAGTACTACGTGAAAAAACAGAAACATTAATTTTAATATGACACAAGCCTATCATGCTTAAGTATTTTTCCTCTTTTTTTTTTTTTTTGTGCAGTTATATATATTATTTTTCATGTTATTCCCACTATATTTACTGTCCCCAAACAGGTTCACATAGCATAAAGCTTTTTTTAATGTCTCCATTTAATTTGTACAAAATCTGAACCATCACCAAAGTACCATTGAGCAAATAATGAAGCCGAGATACCTACAGAAACTGCAAAAATCCTCAACTGGGCTACAAAGAGTGACAAGTTCTAAAACTTAAGAGTCCAGTGCATACTCCAATACTTTGACAGGAGCAACTCCATAGTTTTCATTTTATGGTTTGACATGTATACCATGGTATACTACATCAAAATAACACAAAATTGGTGTATGAATTGCTCAGGAACTCCTGAACAGAGGTTGTGTAAGTATAGTCTGAAATGGAACAAATTATTTTCTACTTTGAAAAATGAAAAAAAACCAAACAAACAGAGAAACAAAACCCCACAATGAGATACAAATAAACATAACTGTGACACACAGGAAATACAGAAAAATGCTGACTTCTGATAAAAAACCTAGTTGCTGGCAATAAAGTGCACTGGGCATCTGTTGGCTGAATTTTGGGTGAAGTAAATGCATAAATATGGGTATCATTTAATATTTTCATGCAAGATAATTATTTTAAAATTTGAAGCTCAGGGAAGAATTCTGATTTGAATCATGTCTTTGTATCTTAATGCTGACTGTGTCATGGAATGATGTAAGGAAGGTAGAAATCCAATCTCATCCCTTTTACTAAGGTTCACACAGACCCTCTGGTATTTCTAAAGGCTTGGAAAGGCTAAGCTGCCATACAGTCTTTTCCATATCTAATTTCCTTCTTTGGTAAAAATTCCGGTAATTATTAATGACATCTACTATAGAGACATCCAAGACAGTTGCAAAGTTTCTAACACAAACTCTTACTGTAAACACTGCTCTTTGTGATTGCAATGTATGACACATCCAAATACAAAAACACAACAGAAACAGGGGTAATAAAAGAAAACATTGTGAATGATTTCTAGTGTGCATATTCAGATACTTTTCAAGGATCAGCATATCATGACTGTTTCCAAAGCATCAAAAGAGATCATGTCTTAGCTCAACGATGGCAGAAATGCTCCTGTGCAAAAAGGTCTGTCGTTGGATCAGTGCTATTTATGACCAGAGAGTATCCACTGCTGTGAGGATGGTCCTTCAGGTCATGGATCAGGGCATTAAATAAAGCAGTCTGTGATCTCCATTTTTACTGGTAAAGGAGGAAAACCTGACTTCCTAAAGAGCACCCTTCCAGCATCTTACACCTTCCTATTGGGATTCAAGTCTGGCTTACAGTTTAGCTTGCTTGGAGGATTTGAATGATTTTGTTTTGAGTGGTTCAGTAGATGCTCAGCTTGTTCAAAGTTAGGTTTATAGGCTGAGTGAAAGCAATTTTCATTAGAAGAGGATGTATCTTATCTTTATACTAAGGTTTAATAAAAATATGTAACACCTGATAATTTAACACCAAATGAGTGGCTGCTAAATTTCCCCCTCTCTCTGTCTCACACACACACATACATCTACACACAGAGGAATGTTTCTCAACTGCCAGACTATGTGCCAAGATTTTGTTCACTTTAATCTCAATCATATGAGTTAGAGAACCATGAAACAAAGTTTCTATCAAGCATGCTGACAGATTTTTAGTTCTAGTGGCTCCACAGGGCATCACTACAAGTACACTAAGAAACTTTTCTTATTAAAGATTTCTGAGCTGATCCGTTTTCCATTTAAGTCAACATGAGCAGTATTACCATAAAGAACTCAACACTTCCTAACTGATACCATACACTCATCAAAATTATTTCATTTCTAAGTAAACAAAAAGTTGTGGTACCTCCAACACCATTGTGTGGTTACTGCTGGCACAGGAAAGCCGTTTGGTGGCAGCTACTTTGGTGCATTATGTCACGTAACACCATGTCAGTTCAGGACTGACAAATCTAAACATATGGTTTGAAATATTGGGGGATTTTTTCCTGGGAAGATGGAGGGAAGAGGCATGGAATAGCCTCTTTCTGTCTTTTGATGACTTTCATAGTTTCTGAATGAAGACATCTCAGAGAAGACCTATCACCTTACCCTTGATTTGGAAGGGTCCATGGTGATTTGAAGAGCCTCAGTACTACTTATAAATGGCCCGTAATCTGGGCAACTGAACAAGTTCTTCTTCTTTGTTTTTAAATCCTGAGATAAAATTTGGATATTTACATTTCTCATCCATATATTTAGAGCTTAAGACCCTGATCCAACAAAATCCTGAAGCATTTCCTTAACTGCAAGGAACAACCATCGACAACAGAATAGATCTATTCAGGTCCTTAAAGAGAAGTCTCCTCCTGTGTTGGTGGACAAAGGCTGGTATCAGTAAAGAAAGAATTACAGAAAGAAAGAACCTATGTACATTTCAAAGTAGAATAAATATGAGAAAGAAGTTTCTAATAGCAATATCTGTTTCCCAAGAATTTCAATTATTTGAAACACATCACCTCTGATATAAAAAAAATAAGGAATAGTGAAAAAAGAGCTGGATCAGGCTGGCTGGAGCTGTGTCAGGATCCAAGTGATACGGTTCTGCACTGTTATGAAACAATATGACCACATTTTGCTCTCATTTACATCTCTGTCATTCCTCTCAAACCGGGGAGCATTGTTGTCTGCATGAAGGCAAAAAGCAGTCGGTTTGCTATATAATTATATCCATGATCCATGAGAATCCTGATTATAATAAAACAAGCTGCCAGGCAAATATACAACTGGAGATCTTTAAAAGACTTGTTAATTCCTTGGGGGTTTATCAGGCAGTAGCCAATTTAGGGGCAATTCAGTTACTAGATTGCTAACAATATCAGTTTCATAAATTCAGGGGAGTAAAGTGACCTAAAAAATTTTCTCTTAAAGAAGGGAAGCCTTAACATAAAGCCTCCTCTTTAAGCTGCCCTCTTACTTTGCCCTCTGCCTTGGTCCTGAAGCTTTCTGTTGGTACAATTTCTCTCACTTAGGTATCAATCCCATTAGACTGCTGTATTACATGGTTAAAACATTGATGTAACACAAGCTGCTACAGCAAATAATTGAAGTAATAAAATACAACTGCAGTTATTTGCTCTCTTGAATTGCAGGCAGGAAAAAGGAGACAGGGTTTTTTAAACTGACCCCAGAGTGTTGCATACAGACAGCAAAACTTTTTTTTTTTTTTTTTAATGTGTTTTCTTTTATTGTTATAAAGTTGGGGGGGGGGTGTTGGTTTTTTTTTTTTTTTTAAACATGTTTTTTTGTGCAAGTTTTTTTTTTTCTCTGGAAAAAAAATTTATTTTACTTTTTG
>JAAGNO010027532.1:18103-29357 GCA_033439905.1 Ceryle rudis
TTTTTTTTTTTTTTGTGTAGGTGTTTTGCTTTTATTGTTATAAAGTTGGGGGGGGGGTGTGGGTTTTTTTTTTTTTTTAAGACAGTGTAATTGTAGCAAGTTATTTTTTTCCACAGGAAAAACAATTAATCTACATTATGGAATTATGCCTTCATAATTTTAGTTTAAAAAACTTTATTTTTAAGCAAAAGGAACATTGATTAAAGAAGTATGAAAGAGTCTGAAACTACAACTACTTCCTTTTTCCCCCTCTAAAGGAACTTTATGGATTTAACAGTGTGTGTGTGTGTGTGTGTGTGTGAACATCTCTTCTAGGCCAAGACTCATTTTGTCAAGAGTTAGCCCAAAGTGTTCTATTAATGGCTGAACTGTAAAGTCTGACTAAATGGGGTTTGTAGTGGAAATACTGCCAGCTCCTTGTCTGTGATGGCATGTGTACTGTACTAGGGCATAGTGCCTCACATCCTGGGTTTATTCAGGAGGAAAAGAGAGGATTTTTGTTTCTATCTTTTTATCTTTTTCATGGCTAGGAGGTGGATACCCTCATGCGTGAGCTTCCCTGAATCTGACTCTGACCAGGGGGTATGTCAGGAACCTTCATTTTCTCTTTGGCACAGAGTAAGCAACAGAGACAGTCAGCTGGCTTTAAATTTCTCTAGACTTTTCGTTTCAGCCTGTACAAATGTCAACTACTTGATTTACAAAGTATATTAACATTATTTTAATATCGAGAAAATGTTGTTTGATTCTTTTTTATTTCATAGGTTAAGTGGTTTCTTTTATTTATTAAGCCTATTGAAAAAGATTTTATGGAAAATTCTGAAGACAAAATGCCCTGTTTCCTTCTACATGTTCACTAATAGATATATTATACAATGCTAGAAAAAGGCAAAAGGCCAAACTCATCTCTGGTGTAATTCCAGTAAAAGCAATAAAATTACACAAGGCATGAATTTGGCCCAGGCATTGTAAATGTTACTCTGGTGCACACTGAGTGTCTGCTTGTTGTTACTGGCAAGGCTTAAAATACAAATCCCCCTTTTTTTTTTTTTCATAGAAATGGATACATTTCTCTGGAACAGATTAATCAATGAAACAGGTATCAGGTAACTATGACAAAGACGGCAACTGGTTCAAATGCCTGCCTTTTTTGTTTTTTTCTTCTTCCAAATAGCCTACAGTCTCTGCTTTCCATTAAAAAAAAAAAAAGTATATTTATTCCCTCTTTTGTGCATTGTCATAGCAAAGCTTTTTTTTCCTTTTTTTTTTTTTTCCTGCTGTTGTCTCCTTTTCTCTAATTTGTCTTGTATGCCCTTCCGTGATGTTTCCTGTTGACACTTCTTGATATTTTTTCTAACTCAGAATGTGGCTTTCTAGCAGACACCGAGGCCCCAGAGTGAATACCCTTCAGAGCCAATTCTGACTTGGACCTTGCACAACACTATTAACTGGCTCTTTCTCTAAGAAAGGTGGCTATAGTGGGATTGCCTGAGCCTGAAGACAGAAATGGTTGAGGAAATCTTGCCAATACATTTGCACTACATTCAACCACTCTTAAGTTCTACTGGAAAGAAGAATAAAATAAATAAATAAAAAATAAATTACCCAAACCATTTTAAATCACAAACTTGCAAGGGCTTTTCTCAGAAATTTGTTGTTTTATATTGCATTCATCTGTACATTTAAGTTTATGCTTGTTGGCCACTTTAAAGTAAACATAGTTCAATGCCCTCAGAAACAGTTTTCTTCGGCCGACTAGAATTCCCTGGAAAAAGGCTTTATCTGCTGAACTGCTGGATATTTGTCCCTGTGTGTGCAATTTTTTTCCTAGCAGATTGTTTTGTTTCCTTTTTTTTTTTTCTTTTTTAAATTCAGTGCATATAAAAGTTGGGACCAGAAGCCTCCTTGGAACAAGATAGAATCATAAAAGACTTCAGGAATCTCATCACAAACTAAACAGTACAAATTGCACATTCTTCATGGAAGTATTAGCTTTTAGTGCGTGCCTGGATCCAAACATAATAGATTATCCCAAAGTGGGAAAGAATGAACAGTACAAAATTAGCAGAACTGGGAGCTCAGATCATTTGGTGGAGCAATATGATCTCTGTACTTTCAGGGTACTGAATTCTAAAGCCACTGGAAACAGTATGTAAAATTATATCAGAGCAAGCAAGGAAGCATGTGTAGGCTTGAGAGAAGGAAAAAAACCTTGGGAAAATACCTTTCATAAGGAAAATAGGTACTGAAAATCAGTGAATGAGCTTGTAGGAAACAAACTACTATTCACGAACAACTTCTTGCTCTGAGGATAGAAATATGTTAAAAGATACAACAGAGAGAAAACACAAATAAAATGCATTTCAGTGGTTGTTCAGGGGCCAAGTGATGTTGGAGAGTAATCCTGTGCTCAGACAGAAATATAAAACTGCACAAGATAGGTCAGTCTCCTGAGGTTTCCCTTCTTCTCAAGGAAACCTTGCCAGAACAAATCCTTTATGCCACCAGCTGATGGGTTTGGTCTAATTGTGCTGGGAAGTAGCCCAGGAACAGCGTATATTTAATGGAAGCTCAAAGATGGTGGTGAGCATGCTCTGGCAAAACTACCCTGTACTTTCTGCCTTCTTCAGGTCCTCAGGAATGGGGATGAATTATTTTTGAGAACCAAACACATAAAAACATTGCTTAAACTAAATACACCCTCGAGGAGCAAGTCGCTCAACACAAATCTAGTGATATGGAGGATTACAATACATATAGGGATATAAGCTGCTAGAGGTTGTATATCGTGGCTATTAATAAAAACCTTGGCTGCACAGGCCTCATGTCTTCTGCCTTCCTCACTTTGCTCCCATAATCTACTAACTATGCTAAGATAGTGGCTCCAGCGTGGGAATCATCAGCTTTAGGAGGTGTCTGAGATTTTTTATTTTTTCTCCAATTCTTCTGCAGTGTTTTCCTCCATTAGAAAATGAGATAGCATTAAAATGTTTTAAAAAATCATTTTTCCTTGCTGTATAAATATATTCAACAGTGCTTTATATTTTTAAAACTCATTTCCTCTTTTGCTTAACTCCTTGAGATAAGTGAACTCTCCTCTCTCTCCTCTATGTAAACTTTCTACCAGAATACTGACTACCTTTTAAGCAGTATATGATTTAGAAGGTAATGAAATATCACTTTCTTGCTTGCTTTTCTTTTCTTTTTTCTTTATAAATAGGTTTTTAAGTGCTTTTAGCTGCACTTTAGCTTTTAAATTAAGAGATAAAACTGATGAAAGGGACACAACCTTTTGTCACAGGGCAGCATGGCATTTAGAAGGTGAGGTAGTTTAAAATACCATTTTTATCTTCATTTCTCTTCATCAGGATGACTGTATTTCTTTACTACCTCCCATAAGGTACTTTGCCCATAAAGGTTTTTCTCCTTAAACACTGAATATTCTGCAGTATGAGACATCGTGTGTGTGTGTGTGTGCATCTCTGCAATGATATTTTCACATAATCAAATCACAGCTATGGGCATTAAAAGCCAAACTGAGCCTTAATTTTAGGTGCTTTGGGCTGTCATACTTTGGACACCTTTGAGAAATCTGATTTTCAGAGAGCAAGAGCTTAAAAATTCTTTCAAAATGATGTTCTCTTATAATTGGATACCCAGGCTCTAAATGCCTAATGGTTACTTCTGAAGCCTTGCTAGTAGACCTGGTTCTACCCCAGCAGATCAGCCCCCCAGATCAAGAGACCTATGCTCAGGGATTTTTTGTCACTGATCTTTTTTAACATGATTTGTTCACTGGGGCTGAGAGCAATGAAACCCAGTAAATAATGCATTGGACGAACAGAGAAGATAACAAAAGGAAATAGTTAAGGTACTATAATAATTTTAGCCATTCTTTTTTCAGGTCACTATAATCTGCCCAAAGATAACTAATTGTTCAAAGTAAACATTCCACTCCAACCACAAAAGGAATCCATTACACAAACATATAATTCACAGTCATTTTTAGTGGGTTGTAAACAGTTTGGAATGAGCATAAAATGGGACAAAAATCAAAGTGAGCATTTAGAAATGAAAAAGTGTTTGCTACAAAAGGTCAGTCCCTTTACTTGGCAAACTATGTAGAAAAGCCTGGGAAAATGTTGAACACACAAGCAGTAAGGGAATTTTAAAGCCAACAACCTCCCTGTTTCTTTAAACAGACATCGGAACCTATAACTGGATCCTGTCAAACAAACGACAGCAAAAAAACATAACAGCTGCTAAGAAGTAAAGTTGAAAGATAAAGTTTTCTGAGCTAAGAACCTTCTCAGAAGTGGACTAAAGGTCTTTCTTAAATCTTTAAGCAAGGTTATGGATCCCAGGGTGGCTTTTAGGCATTGAATCAAATATGTAATTTTGTGTATCATTCCTGTCAGAGCATCCTGTGCTCCAAGAAAAGCAACAGA
Source organism: Ceryle rudis (assembly GCA_033439905.1). NCBI lineage: Eukaryota > Metazoa > Chordata > Aves > Coraciiformes > Cerylidae > Ceryle > Ceryle rudis. Next base: position 22,552 of record JAAGNO010027532.1, read on the forward strand.
AAACAATGTCTGTAATGTCGTTTGGAATGGAAACAGTACCTGTGATTGTCAGCTTTGCAGTGTCACTTTTCAAGTCATTTAGGCTGATTTGAGAACACTAACTTGGACTTGGGAATGGAGGGAGAAAATGAAGGATGTTTCAAAAGAGAGGGGAAAGTTAAATTATATTTCCCTGGAGAATTAGTACTGTATTTCTTTACAAAACCTAAACTACACTGGATACCCTCGATAGGTCTCAGATACTGACTGCTCTGAGTGTTCATTTACTCTGTCATTAGACACAGAGACAAATGATCATCCCTGGAAAACAGTTTAGTATCAGCCTGTTTTCACACGATAAAACATTATTATGGGAAGTACTCGATGGCATTTTGTTTAGGTACAATGCAGACTGATATTTTTAAATTTTTTTAAGCATTTTACTCATGCTTTTCACATATTAAAAAAAATAAATAAAAAAAATGCAAAAAAGCAGCCAGGACTTTTAAAGGGTCGTGGATAACAAAATAAACAGGCAACTCAAGAAATGACTGAAAATCATATCTGGCCTAGAAATACCAAAAAATCTTGCAATGGGCCCCACCCTTGGCAGCAGTGCACAGCATGTGAGTTGTAGTAAGCTGGGAGGATTGTCCCAGACTTTCCTTGCTGCACCATTCAGCTCAGGGCTGGGGCTACCTATCAGATGCTTTCTGATCAAGTACAGATCAAGTTTCATGGAGTACAGATTCAAAAAGTCAGGTCAACAGATAGCCCCAGAAAAGCCTGAGGTACCTCCCAGGTGAGTGCTGATGCAAAAGTAAAAGACTACATATTAAAAACAAGAAATATGTTCCATGAAAACCTTGCCTTCCAAGCACCTGAGAAAGTAGAACATTAAGAAATATTAGATAACTCTGAGTAGACAATGATCATTGCATTGTTCAGAATTATTTTCTTATCCTCTCTAGGTCATATCAGATACATGGGAGGTTTTTTTCTTTTTAGGATATTGCATTAGACATCAGGCGTGCAATGCTCTTTGCCTAGATACTATTGACTTCAGTGGCACAGGTCTGTACAGCTAAATGCTTGGGACAAGAAGTTCATCAAAAATTAAGAATGAACAAATAATACAGGAAGAATGAATTAAAAAAAAAGAACTTGTTAAAATAAAAATGAAAAAAATTAAATGTGACAACTGCCTTGCAAGTTTATAAGGGCACATTTTTATTGACTCTCTCTATTAAACTCCACTACCAGCTCTGCAAGATGGCTGAGTAAATGTAGAAAGACCTTCTGATTCCCAGTCCTATTTCAACAACTACAAATAACAAAAGAAGCTGAAAAAAATGGAATTCACTCTTGAACAAGTGAATTCTTGTCAGATAGATAAATATGCATTATGGTGTGAGAATTTTTAGACCAAAGATTATAAAGCACCTCTGTCCTGAAATGGTGAACACGCAAACAGTAGCCTAGGGGATAAATGACCAAACTCAGATCTAAGTTGCAACAAAGTAATTTCAGAATAATTCCTTTGATTTCAATGTAGATATTCATTTAAACATAGTGTAACTAAACAGGAAGTCTTGCCAACAGTTAATGACACCCTCTACATTTTTAATCTGTGGGAGAATATTATTACAGTCAGCTATTGTATGTAACCTCATCTACTCAGGAGAATGTACTAATTAATATGGTTTATTCAGATCACTGCTAGACTTTCTTTCTGTGCACAGCAATGGTGTTTAAAAAATCAGGGAAGAAAAAAAAAGTAGAAAATTGGTAGGTAAATAACGTTTAAAACCATGAGCTGATAAATGAGGACACAACCGTTCAGCAAACTATGAATGTTTTGTAAGCAACGTTTAGGGTTAGTCTCCTAAGGTCTTTTCTCCTAATAATCCTTTATCTTAAATGAAGCACGCAAGTAACATTTTTGGTACAGCTACAGTATGTAGATGATATATTTTCTAAATAGGAAAAAAAAAATCTTTTCTACAACAGCCAATATGCCAGCTGTACTGAGTATCTAGGCCATCTTACTAAGACTATGAAAGTAAACATACAGTTTTCATTAAATGTGCCTTTCCCATAATTGGTACATAAGTATTTCCCATGACTCTGCAGTTGAGTATCTTGGCTGGAGGCATATCTGGCCATTAAGAGGAGGGCTTCAGATCTGTTGAGTCTCAGCCATGCCGGGAGACTTGGCACCTCCACATACTGCTTCCTAATACCAACCCCGGTATAAAATGTCATCAGAAGCTTGCATAAACATTGGACTTAGCTTCACATAAATTACTGCTGTCCTGAGATAGTTTATGCCAGAACTTAGTAAAAACAACACTTTGAGTAAATAGAATGTGAGTAAATGCAAGCATCTTAATCCAAGAAAATGATAATAGAAAAAAACCTGCAAATTTAATATAAACTCATAAATATAGTGATAAAATGAAATTTTTATCTCATGCCATGTGATGAGTTTTTATTTACATATTAGACTAACAAAAAGGGGTAGAATTCTCTAAGTCACAGCAAGTTTGAAGATGTGAGAACAATAACACGATACTATGAAGGATTATTAATCACTTTGAAGAAATAGTGATATTTTCATTTTCTTCCATGAATATCTCTCTGATAATCACAAGGACGTTAAACATCTAATTAGGTTTCTTGGACTTTTCTATTACAGTTCAGCAGTGCAGAGACCTCTGGCATCCCTGCTCCTGGAGGAGTGGTCAGCTACCACAAAACATCCATGAAATATCTAGAGCATCTTCTGGAGAACCTGTGCTAAGATCGTAACCGAACCATCAGTTAGACACGTTCTGCCTGGCATGGCATTTTTATAATCTAATCTCTGCCTTTCTTTTTCATGTTCTGAATTTCTCCTCACAATTCCTCCTCTATTAATAGTCACTTCGCACATTTCTCCCCTTTCTTTGTCTCTTTCTTTATCCAGCATCCAGCCTTCCTCCAAAAAACCAATGCTACTATCTCCCCCTACCGAACGAGCTCCAGTTTGTTATTCTCTGACTCCCTGCCAATCATTCTGGGAATAATAATATCCCAGTGCTCTATTTGCTGTATAATTAAAGCATGAATTTCTCAGAGTTTGAAACTCCAGGGTAGTTTTATTGCACTTTTCACTGTAAAATCAGGTAACAGTGATGGAATTAAAATAGCTTTTTCCTTTGTGGTTAACGGTCTAAGTATCTTTTTTTTATTTCTCATTGGTTCTCTTGTTCTGAGACTCCAGTATATGGCAGTGACAATGGGTTCACCCAGCCTTATTCTGAAAATAAATTTTCTATCTTTTGCAAGATATATGTTTCCCCAGATCCCTGGAACAAGTTGTAAACTTGTAACAGATGGTGATGAAGCCTCACATTTTTATACAATACATTTTAAGATTCTGCATCTACCGCATGTACCTTCCAAAGAAAATGACCTTCAATGAGAGAAGATACACTCTGCAGAAAGGAAGGCAGGCAACGGTGTTAAGCACAGCTTTTTTATACTATGAAAATCCTCCTTATTAGTCAAAACTTTTAATGAGGATGAATATTCATTCCAACATTTGTACGATATTATGGCTTTTTAAATAACTGTAAAAATTAGACACCTGCACACATTAAAAAAAAAATCAAATATGGTCACGCTAGAATAACATTTATTTGGGTGGAATATAATTCAGGACTTAGGAAAAAGTATTGGCATTACACTCACCAGAGACTTCAGAATGAAAGTTACTGACATTTTATTGATGTAGAGCATTTGCTTACCCAGAGAAAGACTGAAATAACAACATGTCAAATAAAATATAAGGAATAATCAGCATGAATGGGTTCTATTAGTGTCTTATCATATAAAGAAAATGAAGACGCAGAATGTGCTATAGTTCAGTTCATAACTATATTATAAGTTTAACTGCCTGCCCACCCTGATGATTTGAGCAGAGCTAGAATGTTAAAGTTATGATTATTAATAGAGAAGAAAAAATAGTGTTAAATACCAAGGTACTCACCTCTTCTTTCAACGGCTTTTATACACAGTCTTACAAAGTGGGGGACTGTAGATTTCTCATGTTCGCAAACCAAGTGCAAATGGGAGCCAAAAATTTGATCTACGTTTGGAAAAAAAAGAAGAATATACTTTAAGGAATATTATTAGTAGTGGGATTTTTCTCTCTTCTGAGCTTGCATGTTAATTAAAAACTCAGTTATTGAAGATAGACATAGTTGGGAACAAATCCTTTTTTGAGTCCTAGTGGTCATTGGCTTCTGCCGCTGAACCAAATCTCTCAATATCTGCTATGTGTAGCACTTGGATACTTCCCCTGAAGTTCAAGTTTCAATTGCTATTTACACCTTGACCTCAACCTTTCCACGGCTTGGAGTCTCTGGAGATTGCTTGCACCTGCTATAAAAAAGCAAAGGTCATACTTGGAAGTACAGCTCCATATCTTGTTGAATCCCAAATCTTACATGATATTAACTGCTTGTGCAACCTTAAAACTCACACTGTTGGGTAGCCCGTCTCTTCCACACATACGGAGTTTCACTCGCCACAAAATACCATAGGGATGTAAGGGCTTCAATACTTTGATTGCTTTGCTTCATTAGGACTTAGTACAATTTCATCCCCTTTTTACAAGAGGGTTTTTTTATCATCAAATTGCTTGTTCAAAAAATAAAAGGTACTAGATGTCTTTTGATGAGGACTGAATGTCACACAAGTTTAACTAGTGATTTCTGCTGTATCTCTGATGAATTACGATTTAACTATATAATACTATCTTTTAGCTTTTATGATTTTAAAGTTTTGATCAGCTTCGAGTATTGAACTTAAAGCATATTTGTATAAGCAGGTTAAAGTCTTCAGATTACTAATTATCTTCCTCCACCTCATTCCACTCTATAGGTTTGAGAAATTATGAAAAGAGCAATCAGTAATGGGGACGTTGTCAGCTAGAATCAAAATGAATCAAACAGATGAGAGAAACTACTCAATAGGAGCCAGTTAAATGCTCAAACAATGGGAGTGTGCTATCATCTTTTATCTGAAGAGACAGACTCCATATAGCATTTCAACAGAGTACTACATTTTGGAAATTGGTGTAGAAGCTTTGAAAATTTTTAGATTGATAGCTGTAGGGTGCTAGCACAACCCTGGGCTCTGCACAGCAAACCCAACAAGCACTGCTCCCTTGCAGAACAGTAGGAGCTCCTACTGTCCTCTACAGCACCCATGGTAGTGGTTATTTCCTCCACAGTCAGTGCCACCATCTTCCACCATGATCACTTTGAGTGCTTCTTCCTCCAAGCAGCACACCTTTTTCTCACTAAGAGGTAAAATCCAATTTATTTATTTCCTGCTTTGCAGGAAGCTTCACTTTCCTATAATTTAATCACTACTGTTTCTTAGGAAGCTTAGATTTCCAGACTAACTCAATTGCCTCTTCTTTCTTAATACCCCAGCACAGGGAACAATCAGGGAAACAAGGCATGGTTCATGGGATGGTTTGGACATCCTGAAATGGATCAAGGAAGTTTCTTCCAGTACCTCCCAACAAATGTGATCTGCATTCTGCTAGAGTACATCAAAGCCTGAATTTAAGTTAGTCAGAGTTTCGGCTGCAGAAGGGATGGAGGACTGGGTTCACAGAACTACACTGAAGAAGGTTGCGTGCATGTGTGGCGTTAAGCATTAGCAAGCAGTCTGTTACATGTTTTGGGGTTATGTTTCTGACAAAGCACAGTCTGGTTACATTTTCTTCATAAAACATTTATAGCTGCCTTCAGTGGTAATTATATATACAGAGATTTATGATTAAAATGTACTAGCACTTCCTCTTTTGACATCTTAATTGTTTTTTAAAATTTTAGCAAAGACCTGTCAAATTCTTTGCATAATATAGAATGGTCTCTGCTGTAAATAATGTTGTGGGAAAAAAAAAAAAAAGAAGTGTCTTATTTGGTGGACAAAGACACTTGTAAACAATTTCAGAAGTAAAACAGTCAAAGAGCTGCACTGTGTTTAGGTGGCAATACGTGAAACACTGAAACAAAATTAATTCATGGGTGCTCAGCAGCTTCTCTTATAACCTCCAGGATTACTTTGCAGCTACTCTTTCAATCCACACTATGAATTCTGAATACTTGGTATTCCTGGGAGGAATTTTATTTAAAAAAAATGGAAACTGTTACACAGTTCTCAGCTAGTCCACTATTTCTTCTCTGGGTGCAGATTTTGTATCTGCAGCAAAACATTTAACCTCATTTTATATACCTTTCAGTATATGGATATAGTCAGGTGCTCTATCCTCCAGTTAAGTTTTAGAATATTTCTTTAGAAAATAGGCACTTAGGAATTTCTCTTGAATGGAAGGGGCAGCAAATAAGCATTAACACTGGCTGGGCATCAGAAGAGACTATGGTGAAACCATGACACACAACTGCTTTGGATTTTTTTTCCCCTCCAGAAATCCATGGGTATTTATATGTAGATGAACTCATGAGTCAGCCAAATACTCTGAATTCTGGGTACTCCTGAACCACAATCTCCATGAGTCTCTCTAGTCAATTGATTTTTTTGCTGGATCTGTTTCTGTACATAAACATGGGAATGGCAATAGTTACACTACCATATTTACACTCTTAGAGGTTACAGGAATAGTTGGGGAAAACTCAGTTAACATTTGTTTGTGCAGTATTTTGGAAACAAGGAATTATACGAATGAAAAAACACCAACTTTTGTAATATAGATTTATGTGTAATTAAGATTAAAATGTTATTTTCTTATTCTCTTATAGGTGTAT